>JAKSZP010012150.1:0-102567 GCA_022478985.1 Massospora cicadina | reverse complement strand
TGTGCTACTCAAAAAAGAAGAAATTCCCTTACTGACTTGAGGATATTCACTAGAGATTTTCTCCGCTGGAATGGCTACAGTAACCCCTACTAAAGGAGTGATGTTTAGTGAAGGATCTGGTTTGCTAATGCCATTCTGTTCCAGGATCTGCCACGCATATGGCTTCTGCATATCCTGGCGAAGCTCAGCCTGATGGGGTGATCCTTTACTCATGGAAGCAGAAGCAGGGGTATCCAACAAAAGCTGCTGGTATAACAAATCATCCGATTGAGGGTTAGTTTCTAACTGAAAAGATGTTTGGGGATTTTTGGGGACAAGTGATATGGACTTAGTGGAGATAGAGCATCCAGTCTTTACTCCGCTCGAGCTTATCCCTGCTTGATTATCCTAATTGGCATTGCATACACATGTGGTTGACTAGAGCAATTGGCTGCATAATGCCCTCTTTGTCTACACTGGAAGCAAGTGTTCATAAAAGGTGCGTGTCTATAGTTTAGGGGCGGAAGACACAGGCCAATTATTGCTGGTAAGGTCCAAGGTCGCAGATGAACTGGGGAAATGTAACTGGACTGGAAAGGGTATATTGTCTCATGTGAGGGATGATTATATTCCAGCAGCTGATAAACCAGTCGCTACGACCTATATCCTGCAAGGGTTGGAGCGGGGGCAACAGCAATTTTTTGGGCTACGTTGGGAGCGCTGTTTGTGTCAGATAGTTTCCATAAGGCGTTTATGATCTGAATAAGTCTGGTATCTCCATCCAACACGTGGGACATAGCATTATATAGTTCCAATATGGTTTGACAGCCGCCGTCATTGCTATACTTACATCTTCAGTGGTTAAGATATTGGCCCCAAGCAGAATGTGTGCTTCTGCTGAAAACCACTCAGCAAATTCTGACAGAGTTTTGTTTTGGTCAAACTGTATAGTCATAAAGTCGGCTTTTCATTGACACATCTTAGTAGCGCCCTCAAACAGCTGGATGATAAATGCTTTTACTTGTGCATAAGATACTGAGCGGTTGGGAAGATATTAGGTCACCTGATCAGCGCTGTCCACATCCAAAGCGGACAGCAACAATTTTTCTTTTTGTCAATTGGTAGCTCCTTCCAAAGCAAATTCAAACTGCTTAAAGTAACCATGTAGGCTCCTGTCATGACTGAAAGGAGGTAATTTCTCAATATGAACGAATTCGCCTTGCTCTGGATTCTTTCTGCAAGGAGCAAGCAAACTGTTGTCAGAGCAACTATGAGAACCATTCCTTGATGCGTTATTATACAGCTGGCCAGATGGACTTGAACTCGTCAAAAAGGAATTGGAAGAGTTGGTGTCACATGGGGGTTCACCATACCACCTGATGGATATTTATTTGCTGATCCATAACATTCTTCCCCCAAGTTACCACTAACTACCCCATTCCCCCCAGCTCCAGTATGCTCCACAAACTGTTCGTTAATCAACTGAATTTCCTGTTGCATTGTTTCATATTGTTGTTGCAATTTCTGGTGGACTCCCCTTTCTTTGTTCAGTTGCTGTTCCACAGCTTGTACTCACAAAAGAACTTCTTTGATTATATTTTGCGAGCGGGTTTGCTGTCATAATGGAGGAGGACTCATCATTGTAGAGTAATTTGCTTTCTGGTTTTTTCCAACTATAGTTGCTTAGTGGGCCCCCTGTAGTGAGCACCACTGTAAATTCTTGGCGTTTGGGCTTGATTCCACCAAGTTGGTTTTGCACAGGGTATGAGCCACTGAGAAACCAAATTGGACAATATGAGGATCGCCAACTTTATAATAAACTTAATAAAATATGTATGGAGCTATCACCCCTTATTTTGACCTTTATTATAATATAATTGCAGATTTATCTGCGCTCCCTCTTTTCTCATAAAAACCTCTAAACCTTTTATCCTCCCTCAATCCTTTATACCTCAGTTCCTCAGCTGGATGCGACCTCAGCTTGGTACTCTTCTATTCTGCTTTCCTTTTCAACTTACTCTTATTTGTATCAAATCTTGGCATAAATCCTCTCAATTTGCCAAATGCCTCATTTTGATGCGCTTAAATTACCAGTACCAGTTTGAATCCAGCAGATTCCATACATTCCGCCATATTGACTTAGGGCTTATTGTCCAGTCAAATTGGAATTGTGACAGTATTTAAAATAACTCAAGGCCCAAAGTGAGAAGGTGTAAATTTATTATTAGCTTTGAGACTAATTAGGAAATATGTGGGTTTGACCTATCAGAGTTTTTGAAACTCAACTCTCTTCAATGGAATGGCTGATGGAGGGTCAATTATAGGCAATATGAACCTGTGGGGTAAAGATTTAGTATGTTTTAGTCAATTGGATGTCAGGACCTCTGAATGACTTGTCTGATTCCGCTAAAGGGTCAGCGCAACCTGATTATCAAACTTAAGCTATTTTGTCAAGAAGCAATTACAAAAGTATCATCCTGATTTGATGGGTTCCATTGAGAATTGGCCAGGGTATTTTGGCTGATATTATCATTATTATCACCCAAACCACTCTTCTCACAATATCATACTTGTAATTGTCCAACACTATAAATCCATTTGTTTCCAGTTAGATGAAAACAGATACTACTCCCCCAATTCCCATTAGTTTATTAATTTAATATCACATGGAGATAAAATTAGTTTTATTATCACTGATTGACACTTATGGGCATCTGTGCCAATATACTCTTGGCCTAGGATGAATTTTGCTTTACTGATAGCATCTATAAAGCTCAAGGCTTTGGTTTTTACCCATCTGGTTAAATGGTCAAATTGTGACTATGACGTACTTGACTCCTACAGTACTAACATAGGGCTTCATCACATCAGTTGAAACTGTGTGCCAGAAAACCCCAGGGCGCACTAGACAATATCTTGTCACCTTCTTATGTGGGTTTGTGAGGCTGGCACTCTGAACAACAGGATAATTAATCTTCCACATTGTAGTTCAATGATTTTCATTAATATTACTGTTGAAGGTGATCCAACATTTGTTTCAGGCCACCATGCCATATGACCTGTGTGTGGCTTAAGTTATTTAAGAACGTTCTATAGTTTTTAATAAATATTTTTTCCATATATAAGTTTATAACAGTGCCCATTTTTGTTTCCATGCTTTGCATAGCCTTTTACAACGCCTTTTATTTCTTGGGGTTCAACAACTAAACTTCCTTAGATAATTTGTTAAAAACTTCCTCCACCTACTGGTATATAACATGGATGGAAGACAATCTCAATAATCTTTTTAGCATTCTGATGGATTGCTCCCACCCTATTAACAATCTTGAATTCATAGGCTTTTAACTTAGAATACCAATGGGCCAACTACTATCTGGTTCCTTTGAGATTGTGCAATCAGTATAGTGATAAATGGTAAGTAATGACCTTAAAGAGCATCCCTTTAATGCAAACTCTAAATTGTTTGTATGCTTTATAACTACAATATATTCACACTCTGTCACGATATAGTTTCTTTAGGCTGGTGATAATGTATAATTCACATAGGGCACTGGATGCTCATCCCGGGCACTATCATTTTGGCTTAACTTGGCGCCAATTGACATCTGTGATGCATTTAACTAAGTTATAGAAGTCTAGTTGAAATCTGGATATTCTAAGATGGGACTGGTCATCAGATATTTCCATATCTCATAAAATGAGTTTTTGAACCTCTACATTCATATAAATTCCTTTGAGTCCATTCAACAAATGAAACAACAGCTTAACAATCTTTGAAAAGTTTTTTGATCATTTGTGATAATAGTTAATCATCCCAAAAAAGACTTAGATATCCTGAACAACCTTTAGGATAGAAACTTTTTTGATTGCCAAAATCTTCTGATTTTGCAGTTGTAGTTCATTGGTTTTTACTACAAACCCCAGATATTCATGTTCTTTCTTGTGAAATGCATTTCCTCACTTAATCTTCAAATTAGCTGACACTAGACGTTTGAAAAATTCTTTAATGTTTGAGGTGATCCCTAATTGTCTGACTGAAAACATCAATGATATCCAAATATACTAACACAGGACAACTTTAGCACTTAAGATGGAATTAATTGCCTTTTGAAATATATCCTGCATATTCTAAATCCCCTGCGGTATTCTAGTTGTCTGGTATAGTCCCTGTGCAGTTATTATTGCACACTTATCATGATTTCTTTTTGTAAAATCTATCTGCCAATACCCCAAGATCAGATCCATGACAGAGAAAATTTTGCTTTAACTAAACAATTTAATATATACCTATCCTTGGCAATGGATAAAATCCTCTGGTAAAATATTTAATCAGTAATAATCAATCATTAATCAATTGGACCCATCTTTTTCCTTTACTTCCAGTATCAGATTAGCGCATGGATTTGATAAAGCCATGAGGAGCACATGTTTGCTCAAATTAATGACTTCATTAGTAACCACTGTTTAAGCATCTGTTTATTGTCAGACTGGCCTCATTTGTATTGACTTGGATTCCTCAGTATCAATCTTATGGATAACGTTTGCTGCACATCTTAGGCTGTGATCATCCTAATAAAATATTGACTAATACTTTTGAACAAATCGAGTACTTCTTCCTGCTTGCATTTTAAATATTCAGCAAGTTGCTCGCAATCCACCTTTACATGGATACTTTAGTTCAATGCTTTCCAATTTTTATTTCTGATAATGTTAAAAAATTGTGAACTATCCTGATTTTGGTTATCAGGATAAAATGAGCAACCATGATGGCTGATTTTACATCACCTGAATAGGATTTTTCCTCCAACTGGCACTAGAATTCAAATTCCTCCATGACCTGTAACAAGAATCTATGAAGCTACTTAATGTTTAATACTCATCTTCTTTCATAAGCTTCAATTTCCACATACAAATGCTCCAGAATTTTTAGAGTGAACCCTGTGTTAACTACAAGTTGCATGCTTGGCGGAAAAATAATCAGAGTTTTTGCCCCCAATGGTATTCCTCAGTTTTCATTGATCTGAGTTGACATATCTCAGATCTTCCTCATGACAAACTTGTACAATATTAGAATTATGCCATAATTGTAAATTAAATCAACAAAGTTGTTCTTCCTCATTGGCAGAGTTTCCCCTTTCTGGTGATACATTAAAAGCAATGTTTGTCTCACAATAGGTAAGGCTTTAAATATATAATTGCACTTAACACCTTAATTTCTAAATAATTTAGTCTCAATGAGGATATTGTAGCTTTGGTTTTCCAAACCTATGGTAGCCGCTGAACTACCAGCATTACAAATCAAAATTGTAGTGCACTATATGCACCCTAGGAAGTTGTAGTATTAGAGTAAGCTGTCAAATAATGTTTCCAATGCTCCAAACTTAGTGAGATCTTCATTTGTTTAACCAGTTTGGCACAAATAATTTTGATAGGTGATCCACTATCAATTTATGGCTCTTATCTTCACCCAATTAATTAATACTTGCATAGGTACACTCAGACTATTGTAATAAGGTATTTACTGAGTGAATTGTGGCATCAATTTCTTAGTTAAGAGTGTAAAAATTGAGAAGAGATATCTGGAAATGATTCTTTGATAGCTTTGATTGTGATGGAGATGTTAAAATTTTCAAGCTTTATATTGAGCAATTCATCATCATTTTTAGCATTTCTAGATTTTCAAAACAACTAATTTGCATAAGGCTATGAGATATCTTTAAATTTATAGAATCAATACTCTTTGCCTTGGTCTATCAATAACGTTGGCATCTAGATTTACAAACTGATAGAGTGGATTTGGTATATTGTCATCCACAAACAGGTCATAGATGTATATTTCTTCTTGGAGATTATCCAGTGAAACTGGGCTTCTTGCAGATCTGTTTGTTCCCTTTCTAGACTGCAGAGCATTTTTTCAATTTTTAAATGATTTCCTTTACTTTAAGATGGAAAAAGTTCACCTAATACTTTTTTTCTAGCTCCAATACTGAGAAGCGTAATAGCTATAGGTCTGCATTTGTTTTAGGTAAAGCATGGCTTACTATTAGCCATTTTTGTACTTTGGGCTTCCCTATATGTTTGAAATATGTAAAATCCTTGTTTTGCTAAGTTTTTTCCAAATTTGATTTGAACCAGAGTGAGAATTAAAGCTTGTTTGTCTCATTAAAAGTGGTGGCCACCATTTTCAGGTACTCCACCATCTGTGAGGTAGATTTGTTGTTGGCTAACATGATAAACATCTCTTTTTGTAAATCTTATAGGGTCAGTGCTCTGTTTGCAAGCATCAAAATCACTTAATGCATTTTATCCAGTCATAGTTTAAGCCTCTTAATAATAAGATTGGTGAATACTCCCTGGGTTTCATCCTTCTAAAATTAAATTACTGTAATTTCTTGCTTTTGGTTTGCGGGATCCGCTAATGGAGGCCACAAATAATTTCTCAGAGTGAGAAAATTACTTTTAAATAAAAGTCTAAAATAATGCTTTTTTAAAGTTTTTATATTTTTTTATTATTATGAGCGCGGCAAAACCAAGAAAGGCCCCTTTCTTGATACTAGTTTTCCCTATTTAAACTAGTTTGGCTTTTGAGACCAGAGGTATTTGAGGCAAAAGAATACAAAGCTCAGTCTTCCAGTTTAGGGATTATAGAAATTTGGCCTATCAGATTGAGGGTAAAAATTTTTCAAAGGCAAAACCAACCCGTGCATTAATGATTTGATGTATTGTATCCAAATCACCTTTGAGTAAAATCTTTTCCACCTCAGTGGTGGGCTGACTCATGTGGTAATGATTGGTTAATCCTTACCCTATCATCGTCAAGTAGATTTGTTGCACCTCAGGAGGGTTCAGATCCAAGTGATAATGATTTGTTCATTCGCACCTAATCATTGACAGGTAAACTCTTTTCACCTTGCGGAGGTTCAGATCTGGCCAATACTGAACACCTCAGATTTGGCTAAGAAGTCGGAATAATCTTATTATTAGTTTTTACCTTTTCCAGCCAATTTGGATTATAATCCTTATTTCTCTGATAGTCAGGATTCCACCAAAAATCCACTAGGGCTTTTCGCCTTTTGTACTCATATCTATAATAACTACAATATTATTTGAAGTTTGGGCTGGTGATGGGCCAATCATGGTAGCAGATTCAGAAGAACTCATACCTCCAACATTCTTTCTCCTGGGTTGAGAAAGTGAATGTCTGACATTGCCTCCCTCAAGGATGTTGGGAGGGGTGTAGGGTCATAGGAAGCAGTCATGTACCTGATTTATGATAATTCCGGTAGCCAGAGACTTTATAGAATACTCATTTCCTCTTTTATATGTGATGGTGAATGGCCCCTCCCAGATTGATCCAAGTTTGCCACTTCAAGGAGCTATGCGATTGTGGTAATATAAAACCTTATCTTACACTTGGAAAGAGGGTAGGGGAGCTCAGAGCTCATTGGCAGCTTGACCTTCTTTAGTAACCATTTTAGCTAGGTTGGTCATAGCCTCTGATTAAAGCTGAATGATGCAATTAGCTAACCTTTGCATAACTTTCTCAGGTTCCTCTCCACCAGAGAAGACATCCTTAGCTAATAGAGCAGGTATGCCCAGTTCCCTGCCATACATAACTTGGAAAGGGGACATTTTCAAAATCCGGTGATAGCTAATCTGGTAAGCCATAAGCGTGCTTGGGAGATATTGATCCCAATGAAGGGGATCAGATGAAGCCATTTTCTGTAATATCGAAACCAGAGTACCATTGGCTCATTCCACTGTACCATTGGTTGAGGGGTTATATGGAGCTGAGAACAGTTGCTGGGCTCCCAGGGAAGCATCTAAGGTTTTGACTACTCTGGAGGTGAAGTTTTTTCCTTTATTGCAGAGTAGTACTTGAGGGCACCCATGTCAAGTGAAAATATTTTGGTGAAGGAAGGTGGCAGTGGCCTTAGCAGTTTGATCTGGCAACGCCACAGCTTCAACCCACTTTGTGAAATGGTCGATGCCTACCAAAATGTATCTGTTTCCATCTGTGGTTTGAGGGAGCAGCCCTACTACGTCCAAGCTTATCGTATGGAATGGCTGCTTTGGGGTAGTCAGCTGATATTGATATCTAGTCTTGAATTGAGACTGATTCTTACACATAAGACAAGCATCCAAGACTTCGATGATAGCTTCCATGATTTCTTCCCAGAAATACCAATCCTTTATCCACTCATAGGTTTTCTTTGCTCCTCCATGGCCTAAAGCTAATGAGCTTCCAGGATGATAGGTACACATTCCGAGGGTCATAAGTAAGGCAACCACTTCGCCCCCACTTGTTTATACAATTTCTCATTTTCTACTTTTTTGTTATGGGAGTGCCAGGACAACATCTTCTGTACAGGTTCATCCTCATCTTCCCAGTCGTTTGGGGTCATTAGAAGATCATACAGCTGCTCCGAATCACTATTATCTGGGTGGAGAATAGGCAGCTGAGTTAACCCATCAACGTTCATGTGGCGGGTTCCAGCGCAGTGCTCAATCTTCATATCATAATGCTGGAGCTTTAGAGCCCAGCGAGCTAAGCGCCCCGTAGGGTCCTTCATGTTATGCAACCATTTCAAAGAGGCATGGTCCGTGATCACAGTGTAAGAGATCCCATACAATAATGGGTGATAATGCTTCTCTGCAAGTAGAACGGCGAGACACTCCTTTTTGGTAACACTATAGTTGCGTTTGGCCTTTGATAACATTTTACTAAAGAACGAAACAGGATGATCTACCCCTTTTTCATCCAATTGAGCTAGAATGGCCCTGACGGCATAGTCTGAGGCATC
The DNA here is from genome assembly GCA_022478985.1 of Massospora cicadina. Classification (NCBI taxonomy): domain Eukaryota; kingdom Fungi; phylum Entomophthoromycota; class Entomophthoromycetes; order Entomophthorales; family Entomophthoraceae; genus Massospora; species Massospora cicadina. The sequence continues at coordinate 93,784 of JAKSZP010012150.1, read as the reverse complement.
TGTAAACAAAATAAACGGTTTTTCATAATCAGGATGCCTTAGAATAGGCCGTTCTTGCAGCAGCAGCTTCATTGTTTCATAGGCAGCCTTCTGTTTAATGCCCCATTGAAAAGGGATATTCTTTTTTAGTAAACAAACAAGGGGCTCGCTGAGTTGGGAAAATTTAGGGATGAATTGATGGTAATACCCCATCATCCCCAAAAATACCTGTATATCCCACAGGTTTTTGGGGGTGGCATTCTGGCTATTGCTTCAACCTTATCTTGTATGGGTTGGATTCCTTCTTGAGAAATGGTATGTCCAAGGAAGTTTAATTTCTTTTGAAAGAATGAACACTTTGAAGGCTTTAATTTGATAGTTGAGCGTTGTAAGCGTTGAAATACCTCTTTCAAATGATCAAGGTGTTCATTGAAGGTCTTTGAAAATACAGTAATGTCATCAAGGTAGACGATAACGCAGGTTAACTTGAGATCCTGCAAAATGTGATCCATCACATTTTGGAAAGAAGCAGGTGCATTGCACAACCCTTGGGGTAATCACTTGGGTTGGAAAAGACCTTCACTGCATATCAAAGTGCATTTCTCCTGGTCTTGGGCAGATAGATCCATTTGCCAATAACCACTGGCCAAGTCCATGGCATAGAAAAAATTTGAGCCTGAAAGCTGGGCCAGGGCATCATCAATGCGTGGGATAGGATAGCTATCCTTTTTCATAAGAATGTTTAACCTGTGGTAGTCCATAACTACGCGGTGACCTCCATTTTTCTTTTTAATTAGCAAAAGGGGGAGGACCAAGGGCTTTGCGAAGGAACTAATAACCCTGCGTCCATAAACTGCGTGAGTTCCGTCCTCATTTGTTGTTCCTCCACCTTTGACTTGCGATAAGGTTTGGACCATATGGGATGAGCATCACCCACATTGATGGAATGGCACCAGCCCTTCATATGGCCATAATCATTTTCTGACTTTGAAAATATATTGCTATACTCACCCAGAAGAGTTTGCACTTTCTCCAACTCATCTGAGATCAGCTCATCCGAAATGTGGACGTTTGGCAAGGTACATACCAGGTTATCTGTGGGCAGGCCTAAATCTGCCATTGAGCCAATAGAGTGGATTTGTTCAACTTCCTCCACAGGAAGTAAAAACCCTCGACCCACCTCCTGGTGCTTTTTTACAATTATGTCCTTTTTGGTGAGGTTTCCCAACAATAGGATAATAGGCCTCTGGTAGGCTGGGTCTAAAAGGCCAGGCAATACCTGAGGCTCAAAAGGGCTAACTCCATCGATGCTTAAAAGATGTAATAAGCAGTGGCGTGGGATTTGGAGTGTGATTTTCGTGTCAACCACTCGTTGCTCACCTGGCTTAATCACCACCTCATCTGCCGTATAGAAGGGAATACCATCATTAGCCTCAACTGAATTGGGCAATTTCTTAGTGTTGCGCCCAGAAGTGACATAATGTAAAGACAAAGTGGAAGAGGGGTATTCAACCAAACAAGTGTAGTCATTCTTGACAGGTTCTTTGTTGGATAAGATTAATGGAACTTCGTAGTTCATTAAAGATAGGAACCCTTGCTTCAGGTTGATAATGCCACCATATTTGATCATAAATTAAGTACCTATGAGCATCTCATAGGAATTATTGTCCAAGGCCACAGTGGGGGCCAATAGTATAAGCTTCCTAACGCGTATGGGAAGGGAAGAGTAAGCACTGAGAGCGCGGGTGTTGTTTGGGCCCGCAGTTCCAAATTCCTTGATACAATCCAAGTCAGGCATCAATTTGATCTTTTTCATCAGCTAAGATGAAATTACATTTACTGGAGAACCTGTATCCAGGATAGCCATTACCTGGACTTTGTGAACAACTACTTCAACCTTGGTAAGTGTGTTTCCAAAGTTGGCTGACACTGCTAAAACCTCCTGGAGATGAAAAGTGGAGGTTAGTTTGTGTGCGGTCTCAGGGTGAGTCTTATAATAGACTGCATGGTATGCCTTCGCTGTAAAGGGTGAATTAAACTTGATAGGAGCTGATCAGCATCGCTGGATGTCTCAATAGTTTCCATACAACCTATAACCTGATGGAGGTAAGTTTCCTCAGGTATGGTGGTTTCATTACTCTTTTGGCGCTTAGGCAATCAGGGACCTCCACTTCTGCAGGAGCTCCCAATAAGTAGTACCCAGCATCATTGTAACCCCCCTCAAATTCAGCTTCTGAGGTATTCTCAACCATGGGCAAGGTTGTAACTGAATTGGGGGATATATCCTTAGAGCACGCACTTGTTGGCTGAATGGAAAGAGAACTCTCAGTAGGGACTTTTGCTTTATGTTGCACTGAAGCTGCAGATGTTGCAGAGAGGATAGGCCTAGGTGGCTTCACTACCAATGGTTTGATAGGCCGTTGTTCTAGCTTTTTGAGATGGGAGAGAAAGCTAGCTAGTTGATTCTCAAGAGCAACTAATTAAGATTTAGGAGAGCTGCTCACGTTTGCAGCCTCCATTACTTTTGTCAATACTTTATCAAAGTATTCAGGGGAATCGCCCCCTGTAGTGAGCACCAATTTGTGGGATCCGCTAATGGAGGCCACAAATAATTTCTCAGAGTGAGAAACTTACTTTTTAATAAAAGTATAAATAATTTTTTTAAAGTTTTTATATTTTTTATTATTATGAGCGTAGCAAAACCAAGAAAGGCCCCTTTCTCAATACTAGTTTTCCCTATTTAAACTAGTTTGACTTTTGAGACCAGAGGTATTTGAGGCAAAAGAATACAAGGCTCATTCTTCCAAATTAGGGAATATAGGTTTTTGGCCTATCAGATTGAGGATAAAAATTCTTTGAAGGCAAAACTGACCAGTGCGGTAACAATTTGATGTATTATATCCAATCACCTTTGAGTAAAATCTTTTCACCATGGTGGTGGGCTGACTCATGTGGTAATTATTGGTTAATCCTTACCCTATCATTGTCAAGTAGATTCATTGCACCTCAGGAGGGATCAGATCTGAGTGGTAATGATTTGTTCATTTGTACCCAATCATTGATGGGTAAAATCTTTTTACCTCGCGGAGGTTCAGATCCATGTGATACTGAACACCTCAGATTCAGCCAAGAAGTCAGAGTAATCCTATTACTAGTTTTTACCTTTTTTGGCCAATTTAGATTATAATCCTTATTTCTCCGATAGTCAGGATTCCACCAAGAATCCACTAGGTTTTTTCGCCTTTTGTACTCATATCTATAATAACTACAATATTATTTGAAGTTTGGGCTGGTGATGGGCCAATCATGGTAGCAGATTCAGAAGCACTCATACTTCCAACATTCTTTCTCCTGGATCGAGAAAGTGAACGTCCAACATCTTAACCATCTGCTTAGGGATACTAAATACTTTTATAGTCGCATTATTTATATTTGTATGACCAATTATCCCCCTGTAAATGGGGTAACACCAGATCCTGAGAATTAATGACCAGGATAAAGATCACAGTGACTGATTACTGAAAATTGCTGCATCTGAACATAGTTATCTCTAACAATCTGAAGAGCGCCAGAGCATTATCCTGGTGGATATGTTGGTAATTTTGTGTTAAAGTAATATTTTTAGTTTACACAAGCTCAATTGTGGTACAAGTAACATGGTCAGTGATCCTAGCATCAGCTAGTTTATTGTCAGGTGCTATTGTAAGATGGCGGCAAAAGCGCCAGGTATATTTCTTGCGTGATGTATGCTTCCCATATTGGTTTCTTCATCATATAAATCATTACATACAACTCAGTCTTCAATATAGCACAAGTACATTTGTGATTTACAATATCTTATAATTGTTATAAGAGTTGCAAATGGTTCTCTCCTAATAGGAATTTCTCCTAAGTTCAGCTTCAAATGTGACTTTTAACATTAATAGGCCCTTGATGACTTTAAATCTTTGTTTTATACTTGAAAAATTTTCTATATAGTTTGTTATTGGTTTTTGCAATAAGGTCAGTTTCTTTCGCCTTTAAAATCTATTTTTTGAATTTTGAAATCAGCCTGGGTTGCTGATATCAAAGTAACTTGTTGATGGTCCCCAGATCCTTCCATAACTTCATGATCTTTCTCAGGACAGATGAAATGGTATTTAAATTTCTGAAAAACTCAAATACCCCTATAGTGAGCACCACTTGTCACCTTTATTGATAATTTTACCGCCTATTTTCTGACTCTAATGTAATCATAAAGGAGAGTGCTAGCTGTAAGAAGACAACTAGCTAAATAAAATCTTCTTGATAAGTTGTTCCACCCCACTCAGGTATACTCTTACTGGTTATTTGAGAAAATAGACAATGGCAACTAATTCCTTCAGCCCTTAAATAGCAGTAAAAATATAATAACATATAAAGGTCTATATTCTGTCTTTATTTAATTTATCAGGGGGTTTATATAGGAAAGTTCAGTGTTTGGCTCTTTGGTTGGAACCTCAAAATAAATGATTTTCATCACCAATGAACTTACAATGAAGAATCATATCAATGATAAAGTAAATCTCTGTTATCATCTGTCTAGTTGGCGTCCATAACCAACTAGATTATGATCCTTCTGGGTTGGCTTCTAAGTAAATATGTTCCAACAACTTTAGTCAGCCCTAGTATATCAACCTCTACAAGCTAGCGGCTATGCTTAGGTATTGGAACAATTTTTTCATTCATGGCAGACAACATTGCACAGGATAATATATAAGTTACTTCCATATAAAAGCGTTGTCAACGCTTTAGTAACTCCAACAACAACCCTTATCAATTAGTGACAGTATAATCAATTGCATAAGGAATTTAATTATTTTTTATTAAACCAACAATTAAATTCACTTATAAATATTTTCAGAAATTATTCCAATAAGCCATTTATTGACATCCTGATTGGAATTGAATCACAATAATATTTTACTAATCATTTTTATGAGAAATTCTCAAAACAATATAATCATATATTGATAACTCCAATATCCATTGAGTTTACTTATTATCAAGCCAACCAAAGTAAGTTAAGGCAGATTAAAAAGAGATATCTGTCACACTTGAATAACATTGGAATACAAATTTCTCACCAAACTGCTAAAGCAAACAAGAAACAGTTTATATCACATAGTTTGAATATTAATCAGTACTTACTATATTATTTAAAAGACTTTGGTTGGGAGCTAGATTAGATTGTTGGGGCCTCCTCATGGCTCAACTAGAGAAAGCCCATGGGAACATGGGTGAGTAGCAAACATCAGAACCTAGAGAGGTACACTGTTTGGGTCCTTTAGTGGCCTGAAAGGGGTGCGTTATGGTATTAATGACTGAACCAACCCTGTTTTTGTGAGTGTCTACCACATCCTGAGGGGAGAATATGAGCAAGTTAGGGAGTATTAGTTAGGCATGGTGCCTGTCAAACAGCTTTTCCACAAGCTGGGGTTGTGCAGGTTCAGACCTCAGGACAAAAGAGAGAAATCTTGGTTGTCTGCGCTTTGGTGCTGTTAAGTTTGAGGATCTACTCGCTTATTAAGAACTCTTGCTTCAATAGTCAGGAAGAGTTTTGACTGATTTATACTAGATTTTGCAATTATCTTACGGTATTTCCTAGCCATTCTGAAGCTCTCAAGGCCTAACCACAAAAAAACGACTCTTCTGTTCTCTTCTGGATAATTTTCCCTCCATAATTGGGAACTCTCCTGATGCATGTAACAAAGACAAGTTTCCTTTAACGCTCATCTACACTCTTAATATGAAGATATAATTAACAAGACTTGATAATATAAAACGATATTAGATAATTAGATAGTAAGATGATCAAAACTGGTATAAGATGATGATGTTATTAGTAAGCCAGGCGCTGGTATTTTATACCTCTAGGGCATCTCTTGGCATACTCATCTATTGGATGAGTTTCTTAAAACTATGACAATTCTCTTCAGATTATGGCAGTGGTTATTAATTCCCAAGTTAATTTTACCCTTGAATTGATTTGGATTATAAATTTTTTCAGCCTGATTAAAGGCACTTCTACTTTTGTAATTGGGAGGATTTTAGGCGTAATATTAGCACCTCAGTAGTGTATATTCACTTTACAATCAACTCAATTAATGTTTCATCTTACATCTGATGAAATATAATAAATGGGGGAAAGACAATATAGAACTTAAACAATGACACACCCTTAATTAGGATGTCAGCAGGCCTCCATTAGCACTAGTACTCCCTAATCAGCCATCTATATGCAATTGCTATTTTTCTGATTACAAATAATGACATACAAAAATCCATTATACATTAATTATAATTGCATTAAACTCATAAGTGCAATTAAGAATATTCTGTGAAACCATGGACTACCCAAGTGGGTCCATAATCGCCATAATATGATTATATCATAACTATTATCAGCTATTATAATTAGGATGTTTAGTTGCACTTAAGAAGGTCTTAAAGTGAATCTAATTTAACAGATTATAAAGATAAATTGGGAAGGATCAAGGAATCCATCAATGAGAGTAATTTATCAGCAATTATGGTTTTTTCAAAGGGTTTTTTTGAGTCAACTATCAAAATCTAACATGTGCACCTGCCTATAGTATATGCCATGGCTTGCTGAGTTGTCCTGAAGCTCAGCTAGCTGCCAGTTCAGTCAGTATAAGCTGGCTAATGGCAAAAGTTATCATGCAAGAAAATAATGCATGATCCAAAAGTATTCCAAGGCTTCCTGGACAAAAAGGGGCTGGAGAGCATAACTCCGCTAAAAAAGAAAGTGACAAAGGGGAGAGCTTCAACTTCTCCCCCTCAGGGAACTTAAACCTGGAGGTCATTGGGTCCTTTCTCCAACTAGGGAAATGAGAGGCATATCACCTGTCTTTGCTGGTGCAGATGGTATGACCAATGATTAAATAGGGCGGGCATACGCAGGTTTCAGGGTAGTGCAAGCTACACTCAAATCAAAGATGGGTCCACATTTGGTGGTGCTCATATTTGCGCAGCCCTAGTGCAGTGGGGGCAGTACTCCAGGCATCCATCCCACAAAGTTGCCTGCACTAGGAGTCCTTTAGGCTTTTTAAGACAAAAAAGACTTTAGTATCTAGTTAGTATATACTCTGAAATAGCTTTTAATAAGTTATAGGAGTAGACTTTATATGCCACTTATGCATCACCAACTGATTACTTTTCTTATTAATATCTGTATATGAATAACAACTAAATAGCAGGAGTAGTGAGATCTTTGTTTAAATTTTATAACAGTATATTAAAAAGATAGTGTTTTTTAAAAATCTTGTTTATTAGTATATAAAAACTTGTATACTGTACTTATATGTGTGAGGGATCATTAAAATTATAAAACTGACTTAGCATCTAAGTTTTAATAACAAATTTTAATGTGCTTATATAAAGTATATATATATTTATATTTTTTTTGAGATGGGCTGACCTGGGGATGATACTGCACTGCCTAATGAGTAAATCAAATTATTAGGAAAGGAGGATAAAATTTGGAAAACATCCATGCATGGCATTCTGATAGACATGAACTTCATGGACTGCCTTGCTATTTTCTATCTCAGTTCAATATATTGGTGCACAACACCAACACAGACATAATGTCATGGTTGGAAAATGAAATCATCCTTGGGACCAACGTGAGAGACAAAGCTGCTTTCAGGGAGGCCAAGAAGGTGAAGCTAGCAGGCCTCACTGACCTCAAGCATATCATAGACTAACGCTGAGTAAAGGTCAAATATGCACAATTTGGCCCTATGGATGCAAGCGAAGTTTGGCCCTGTATGAGAGCAGGAGCATTAAAATGAACTAGCTTTGTTACAAATAAAAATGGCTTGCTTTAGTTTCTAGGAGAATGGGGTCTCAAAACCCACTTGTTTTTGAAATTTTGAGCTTGAATCAGCTGCTCCTACAAACAATTACCAAAGTTTGGTCAATTACCCAGTATAGAGTATTTCTTGATGGAAGCATGCATCTATTAATGTGCCTTGTCTTGGACCCACTTCCCTCAATTAATGTTTTCCCAAAATCCCTTAAATATCTTATGTTGATACCAATCTTTCCCATTGGTTGACTTCTCCCTATCAATAAACCTGTTGCTAAGTACACCGTTTTCCATATTTATGTTAAATTGGACACTCCTATGCACAAACCTCTTCGTGGAGGTCTCTCACTTTGTTAACCTTTTTATTTTATCTACAATTAAACTATATGCTCATGCACTGTTGGGCCGCCCAGGTTCCCTCCCACTTAGGATGCATATGCTTTCCCACTTCTTGCACCATGTTGCTAATGTCTGGCTATTCACTCTAATTATAACGTTACTTCCTTTAAGTTATTATTGCTTAAGCACCCTCTGCTGGGCTCTATTAACATTTATACTATTGAATAGTTCCCTGGAGTTGACCCTGTGCACTATGCACCTCTACGCTGGGAACAGGGAGTTATAGACACTCTCATTACACATAATTGTCCCCTACATAAATTTCATCTACTAGGATCAAACTTTAGAGGCAGTGTTAATTGAGTTAATAATCTACCATTGAGGTACCCTCTATCCTAAAGTATCTATATTATTCCATATTAGATATGTATTTTATTTGATTATATTACTGTGTATCCATAGCTGTATACTTTATAAACATAAATTTCATATTTTTGGGTAAAAATAAATAAACAATCTGATAATCCACGCTTTTCTAATTTACTACAATATAGACTATTATATACATGTAATAGTAGTTATTATAATAACCTGATAGATACTATTTAGATTATATATAAATATATGTTTGAAAAGCTATGGCTACCTGCTATTAGTCAATAAAGAAAGTAATTCAAGTTCCCCCATAATCTACTTTCATAATATTGAATCTTTCAGATTTGACCTTTTGTTAATAAACTATAATATCTATTTCCCACTATTAGGCTTATGAAAATTGGATTTTTTTATAGAATATGACCTATTTTATTATTTCAAGTACCGCTTTATATTAATAAAACTTAACTAAGTTTTAAATCTTTATACATCTAATGGAGCTCTCTGGTAGTATCTTTGTAAGTAAATCAATATCTGTTCCTTGTATGTACATGGTCAATATGGTATTTACTTTAAGCTTAATATTACCACAACATAATGAAAAATTTTAGTACTTTTTTAAATTAGGGGAATTAGCTCAAATGGTAGAGCGCTCGCTTAGCATGCGAGAGGCACGGGGATCGATGCCCCGATTCTCCAGTTCTGGCTTTTATTTTAATTTTTTTTTACCAAAATGCTTAGTATATAAGCACAGAAATTTTCTCTGATAAAAAATTGATCCTAATGAAATACCCACTTTATAGCTTTTTAACTGCCACGCAAATTTGAACTCATGTACATGGCTTAAGATATGAATATAAGTTTTCAAATTTGACCCACCTCAAAAAAGGTTCATTTATCTTATTTTTTTGCCTCTTTCTAACTTGTACCACGCATTAATTAACTTTGTAATTCCTAATTTGTCCATTGACAATTTTAATACAAGACAGATGACATTATTAGCATAGATATAGGTTTATAACTTTAGTTGATACTAGAAATTTATTATATAGCAATTTTTGATAAAGTCTGAGCTGGTGCAAGTTTTTTTGTAGGCTTAAGTAAAGAAAACGGTTACCAAGTACTCTTTGTAATAATATATATTTTAGTGTCCTATTTCAGATGGATAATAATATATATCTCTATAAAACTTTATTATTTATCATCTTCAATCATATGATTTTAGCATTGAGCATGGTATATAACCTAACTTTAATATAATATAGTTCTCTATTAAAACGTCTTATTAAGTAACTTACTATAATAATATGGTTAAATCTTAAAAAAGCATTATGTATAATACCTATTATCCTGAAGAGCATATAAAATGTAGCAATAGTTTATACCAATATATATACTAATGTGATGTCAACAAGCGCTACTATTTTAGTATAAGTGAATTTGCTATGATACATATAGCTTTTTCATACTACTTAGTAGTTTATCAGTCATATACCCCTGAAGTTATCAGTTAAAACTTGGCTTAAGCTATTTTTCTAGATAGGGAATATTATAGCTTTAGAAACACTAATATATGTTATTACTTAATGAACTAAGTTTGTTCCTAATTTTTGTGCTATATGGTCCCAACTGAGGAGGATTCATCAAACTTTATCTAATTATGCCTGAGCTCCTATGAGCTTAATGTAAGGGTGACAAAAACTTATCAAGAAAAAAACTACCCTATCATAAAGCCCAGACAGGATAATTAAACCCTACCCTGACATAGATGAAGATGATTTTTTCAACTAGAGACATTCACATCTCCAATTATACCTAAATTAAAATGCTCTAAAGCAGATAGAAAGGAAGTGAGATAATCCTAGGGATGAGGTTTAAGATAAGCCATATAATTGTCATCAAATATAAGACCAGCATGAGTAAGTGCTTTGATTTAGTTGGCAAGCTTTTCTTCAGAATATATATGAAGGGCATGTGACTTTAAAAGAGTTCAACTGGACTTCAGGATTGACTTCTGTTTTGGGTTATATTTAAAAGCTTCACTACTGCAATATCAGCTTTAAGCAGCATTGGAGCCAAGAGTTATAATATCAGGTTTAAATTCATTTACTAAATAAAAATCAAATATATGGAATAGGACACCATATCTGATACTGTCTACAGTATTGTAAATTTTCACATGAACATGAATATTTTATTGTTGTCCAACCACCTCCACAACTAAATTATAAAATTTCAAGTTAGGCCTTTTCTTTTTATTTATAGTGATGCAATGGTGGAGTGTCAGAGTCATAATAAAAATCTGAAAAACAAGTTCCTGAGACAACATGCATGTTTGCCTCATTGACTTCCTCAAGAAACCATCATGAGTTGAAGATTGGAAGCGCAGGGCCCTCCTGAGGCAATAAAACATCTGGAGGCGCTGATTTACTACTTTATGTTTGCTAAGGCTTTTCATTTTTATTTAACCGAGGTAAGCTGACCAGGGGACAGACATTACCAAATATATGTGAAACTAAGAGAATAACTAAGAAATATAAAAATTGGGCACCCCAGGGTACTCAAGTTATCCCTGTTGCCAGCGGGACTGCCAGGTATGGGGGGGTTGGTGCATTACTCTGAGGGGGTTTCCCCTGCTATGGAGCAGGTGTGAAGGAAAGGGTCTGTGTGGAGGAACCAGAGTGGAAACCATGATTCTATGAGCGCTTTTTGTCTTGGTCTCATATATCCATAGAGCCAGGCTTGGAAGTGCTCTAGTAAGTGGACATGGAATCTGTTAATAATCCCATGAATGGTTGGGACCATGCCCTTGAATGCATCTAATGCAATCATATGTATTGTCCACATTGCAATGGGTATTATTAGGGAGCGGAGTGTAGATGGGATTGGTGACTTGATCTGGAGCGCGAAGATACTCTTTGATATTGAGAATTACTGTTTGTTTTGAATCTTGAGCAGGCGTGCGACTTCCTGCCATATAGCTTTGGTTGGGGGGCATGTTTCTAGGCGGTGATGTAGGGATCCCTCCCCCCCACATACTGCACATGTTTTGTGGAGGGAGTTGGAGCGGTCTGCCATCCTATAGGTCCTTCTCAAACAGCGCCAGGCGTTTGCTCTTATCCTTGGTTGTAGAAGTGGGTGGTGTGTCATTTTCCACATTGCTTTCTGTGTGGTTAAATCATAGGGAATGTCCAGCATATCTAGGTATTCTATCCTAGCTATGCTTGGGGTTGTTACGAGCATATCCCTCTGGGGGTGGTTTTCTGGGTTTCTTAATTTGAATTGGGGGCTGGGTCGTCCCCTTCCTTGTATAGTACCCATGTTCTCTATGGTCCATCCCATACGGCGGATAGTTCAGAGGATATGTTTGAAATGAGAGGAGGTTCCATGTGGACCCGTTGCAGTAGGGTGCTTGGCAAGGTATGAAAGTAGTCTGGGTGGACTATGTGGGTTGGTTAATTTGAGCGCCTGTGCAAAGTTAGTCCTTGCTGCTCTGGACCAATGTTGTTGTGGGAGGTCTGGAGCAAGGATTTCCTTTATCCAGGTACCTAGGATGTGATTGGCATGGCTCTCAAAATCTATTAGTCCCATGCCTCCGCTTGAGCGTGGGCCAAATAGTGTTTCAATCCGTATAGGAGGGTGAGAGCCAGGCCACACCCAGCCCTGGATAAGCGCGCGAATTGAGGTTATAAAGGTAGGTGAGAAGGCTATCGTGTGGGCCTGGTACCACAGTATTGGGAGGATGAGCGAGTTAGCAACATTATTCGTCCTGTTAGTCCTGGGGTTCTTCCCTTGAGGGGAGGCGACGCGTTTGGATACCCGTTGTAACAGGTTACTTTCCATTGTCTCATTAGCATATCCCCCTGATTCTAGCCAGATTCCAAGGTGTCAGACAGGAGTGGTGGTGGGAGGTATTGCAAAGGGTAATATAATTGGGGTTTTTCTTTGAGTGTTGGTGTGAGGTTCTGATGTTGTGGCCCAATTGTCTGTGTATTTGCCTAAGAGGATGATTTCTGTCTTCCTTTTGTTGAGTGATGCATTGCTCACCTTGGAGTATTCCTCTAGAGTGTGTTCCAGCTGTCAGGCATCTTCATTGTTTGCTATACCTGCTACGCAGTCATCTGCAAAGGCCAGTATCTTGACTGTTGGTTGTCCTTGTGCAGTTATCCCCATGAGACGTAAGTCAGTTGCTCGGAGGAGCGGGTCAAAGCTGAAATTGTATAGCAGTGGGCTGAGGGGATCCCCTTGTTTGAGCCCTCTGTGTGGTTTAATCTTGTTTTTTGGGAATCCAGGGCCGCATACATCCATGGTTGCAGATTCTGTTAGGAGCATCACCCATTTTATGAATCTTGGTGGGAGTTTGAAGGCATGTAGACATTCTTTTAGGTATGGCCAGCTAACACGGTCATACGCCTTTTCCTGATCCAAGAAGACCAGGGCACCAGTTACTTTGGATTGGCAAATATTTGCAACAGGGTGAATGTTGTTCCATATTGAACGCCCTGGTATAAACCCAAACTGGTTGGGTGATAGGACGTCAGATGCAATTGCGCCTAATCTAGCTGCTAGAATTTTTGTTAGAATTTTTGTGTCAGTGTTGGAGAGTGCAATTAAGCGCCAATTGGCCAGGTCCAACTTGTCACCCTTTTTATACAAGGTTATAACGCAGGATTCATGGCCTCCTGGTAATAGGCGTGTTTCTAATAAAGCTCTGGTTCATTGACGCCAATAGGAGGGGGCAATTTGTTGAAAATATTTTTTGTAAAATTCGTAGGGTATCCCATCAGGCCCTGGGCATTTCCTACGTGGTGCACCGCGAATTGTTTCCCAAAGCTCCTCCCATGTGATAAGGGATAGTATATTGTAATTTGGTGGTGTACTCTATATTTTGGCAGTTTAAATAAATTCTTTATTTTTTGTGGATCTGTTGGCATATCGTGATATAATTTGGTGTAATAGCGGTGTACTTCCGCCCTGACCTCCTCAGGGTCAGTTGCCACAGTGCCGTTGGTCTTGCAGACCTGTGTGCATGTGGGCTGGTTTCCGTGGGAGTGGAATTGGCAGAAAAAGTATGTCAAACAGGTTTTGCCTTCCTTTATAAACTTACCTTTGTTTGATACCTTGACACTGTGTTGGTGTTTGAAGATGATGTTGTTAAGTCGGGCAGAAATTTCTGCCCATTTGCATCCCCAATTAGGGCTATAGCCAGATCTCAGAGTATATATTTCCAGGTGGTCTAGTTCTGCCAAGGTACGCTTGATTGTGGCTGTGTCTGCGGTGTACTTGCGTGATGCAATATGTTAGGTTTTGTTGATTAAATCTTTTTTGAAATTTTCCCATGTTCCAATGGGATCTGAAGTGAATGGGGTTGTAAATTCTGGGTTTGTAGCCTTGTTTTCAACCCAGTCAGATATCTCAGGCAATTTTATATTTTCTGGGTGAAGCTTTCTCCAAGGCGACACCTGTGTGTGGGATTGGGTTGGCGCTAACTGCACCATAACTAATCAGTGATCAGAAAATTGATCTTTTTTGTTGTAAATATAGAGATTCTTAAGTGGTGGGATTGTGGGATGAGGATGTATTCAATATGAATCATTGATATGAGCGCTCCCTCACATATGTTGGGCCGCGTCATGTGGGGAAGGAGTGGTGAATTGGGAGGAAGAGCATCCTGTAAGTCAAGAGATGCCTTCATTGTGTGATATTCAATGTGTCCAGGTGGGTATCCCCTGGGATTAGGCCATCGATCTGCATTGGGGTTATCCCAGCAGTTGAAATCGCCTAACATGATGATATCTGGTGGGAGGGTGAGAGTAGAAATGTTTTCAAAAATTTGTTTTCTCTCAATTGCAGTGCACGGTGCATAGACACATGCTATCAAAATTATTTCCTCTTGGCACATAATTGTTGCTACTAAGACTTGACCATGGAAGTGTGGTGACGAATTTGTAATTTTTAATTTTTTGTTATTTTGGACGATCACCCCACAGTGAGATGTCCAAACTGATTGTGATGGTGCGACCCTGGTTGACCAGGATTCTTCTTCCCCTTGTAGGCAGTGGGTTTCTTGGATGACCAAGATGTCTACAAGAGGTTTTCGCAGGAATGCCAGCTTTTTGGCTTGGGACATATGAGCCCTGGCTCCTGCGATATTTAACGTCCCTATTGACACTGAGGTGCCTGTGGCACCTCAGGAGCAGTTGGGAGGACCCTCTGGTCCTATCCCACCGCGGCTCATTTTGGCCATGCTCCGCGTCTGTACTCCAACTCTTTCACTGCCATTGTTTGTTCCCTTGATCTGACCCAATGATTCAAGGAAATTGCAGTTTTTTGCATTTGTATCAACTTTTCCTGCACAGGTCTCATGTTGATTTGATGCAGGTTGTTGATTGGATTTTATATTTTTGAGGTTCAACTTTGTTGCATTGTGCACCGCATTTTCACCCAAATTGCAGTTGCATTGTTCCTCAGTACGTGCATGACTCATGACGCTTTATGGCTCAGTCTGGTTATTGTGAAAATTTTCAACCTGGGCATATTGTTCTGATTGGTTGGTTCGGTGAATATCTGAAATATCCTCCTGAATTTGTCCGTGGTTAATGGCAGATTCCGCATGTGCCACCGCTTCAGCCACTGCTCTCTTGCGGGCTTTTTGTGCTGCTTTATGCTGTTTACTTGTTACTGGTTCCACGATGGAGTATAGTCCATCTTCACCCCAGCGGAATGGGTGGTGGCCATCAGTCATTTTGGCGAAGTTTTCATTATCTTCGTCCATAGCTTCTTCACAAAAATCATTTTCCATTAAGCCCTCTTTTACAGGGCATGCATGTTCCTTGTGGCCCAGTGAGCCACAGTGGTTGCAAATGGGTGGTGCGCGTTCTGGTGTAACTTGGAATGCAGCCAACTGGCCCCCATCTGCAAAGTGAAATTCTGCTGCGTGGGGAATTCTGGATAAATCCTCTTCTACTTCTGGGAAGGGGTTGATTACAGCGATAGCTTTGCCTGTGCACAGGTCGGGCATTAAGCAAAATCGCTGTAATTCAAGTTGTTGGATTTCTCCGTAGGCCACAAGACCTTTGCAGAGCTCCTCCTTGATTACCTTATGAGGAAGGTTGGTGGGGAGTGAGTCAAAGGATATGAACAAAGTTTTTGCTTTGTTCCTTCTGGTGCGCGCGCGGTGCGCACAATCTTTTTGCCTCAGGGAGGGCAATTTCCACGCATATTTTTGCTGCAGCATTGGCTTCATCAGCTGTTTCAAAACCAATATCGATTCAGCCACATTACATGTTGTTGGTGGCTACATACACCGCGTGAGGGAAAAGTGAGGGCTGTGCCTCACATGTTTTCTCCCACAGGGTTGGTGATTCATGCCCAAGGAAGAGTCTGATCCCGTGTTCCACCTTTGACAAAGGTTGGTTGAATTGAATGTACATGTATTGCGCATGCTTTACAGTAAATACCATAAACCCAGATGGTGTCTGAGTTTGCAATTTCTTTGCAGATTGGGTTCCTGGTCCCCCTCCAGGGCGTTTCTTGCCCTTAGTTGCACCATTAAGCGCACCGCTTGCTGCGACGCTCGCCCATGTTGTATTATTTTTGTTATTAAAGTCGCCCATCTTTCCTGTGTGTGATTATCCAAATTTGCTGTTTGAATCATATCATAGTAACTAAAGTGATTGCTATGAGAAAGAAAAGCAGCAGTTATAACCGCTAAGGCTTTTCATAATTTCAATTATCTAAGCTAGAATCTGTTTCTATATTTTTATTTAAATTTAAATCCGCTTGTGTAATTGAGGTGATTGTATACTTTCATTCAATTTTAAATTTGATAATTGCTTTGAGATTTTGTTGCTTGAGTCTCTTCCTCAAACTTACCTTCATCGTTTCCAGGCTTAGGATGTAAGAGTGAGCCCTGGTGTGGAACCACACCTTTGACCTCCATTATGAGATTGGGTTAGAGTTGAGCTGCTTACAGCATGGCACGTCAGCAGCTCAAGGGTAATCCGCCTTCAAGTGATACAATATGAAACAAATTAGACATACCACCTGGTCATTCTTAACTTGAGCTTATAAGGGAAAATAAGGCACTAAAGTGATAATGGCATTGGAAATCTCTGGGCGGTTTCTACATGGTGCAGAACAATTACAGCTACTGACCTAGGTCCCCCACAGCACTTAATGCCTTGCAGGACTATAGAATTGTTAACTAGGTTCTCCATGTAATGGGAAAGGATAATGAGCTGCTCCTTGTAGAGCTTCTGGGAAGATGGGAGGGGAGACCCACGAACTTAAAGACCATTGTCATGTCCATGGGTAGACAAGTATGATTTATCAGTAAGAGTGTATTTTTATGAATAAGCTGCACTTGGGAAGCAGCCATGGTGGCATTCTCAGAATAAAAGCCCAGATTACAATATCCCTTAGTGGGCGGAAATCTACAAAACCTGTGGATGTAAAAGCTTCCATTACCAGCAACAAAATCTGATGACCATCTTGATGGAATAAATGGCTACATTTCACATAGATACAGAACTGCACATCTGAACAAGATATTTCAAGGTTAATCACTTATATAATTTGGGTTAAGGCAAAATTGAGTGCCAAGTTCTAGGAGGAACAAAGAGCCCATGTCATGGTTACATGACACAATTGATGGCACTGACTATGGGAGATAAGACTGGCCGTAAGGAGGCTAAAATGATAAAGTTGGCAGGCCTTCCTGACCTGAAGCATACACTGGACCAACTCTGGGTAAAGGCAAGATATGTCCAAGTTGGTCCTGGGGGTGCGGGTGATGGTCAATTCAGCGTTAAATCAAGGGCTTTAAAACGCACCAGCTTTGTTAACAAAGTTGACAATTCATTATGGTTGCTTGGAGAATGAGGTTTGAAACCCAATCAAATTTTAGTATTGCCACATCTGGGTGAATCAGATACAACTAACAACTTGAGTTTGGACTTACTAAGGCTATAATACCATGGCTAATGGTAGTGTGTGATTATTGGTTCGTTTAGGCTTAGTACCACTCTTGAAAAATGATAACTCTCCCACCAGTGTTTATCATTGATTTCCTGAGACCAACCTTCCTTGGTGGCTGACTTGCTTTAGATAAATACCGTTATTTTACATTTTTTGTTTGGTCTTATGGGTGGACCTGTGCGCAGACCTCCTTGTGGAGGTCTCCAACAACATAGGCCTTATAATTTTGTCAAATTAATAATGGAATCTGGTTCACACCTGGGCCGCCCTGGTCTCCTTCATATTGAGGCACCCAAGCACCATGACACCAATTTATATTTGGTTGTGGACTCCTCTTTGAAGTCCAACCAAGCTTTGTCATTTATCTGCAATCTAGTTAACTATATTGTTGTACACTATGTCCTTATGTACCCTGTGCTACGGCACCTTCCAAAGTGCCCTTTTTCCAGTTTTACTAGTGACTAGTTCCCTTGTAGTGTTGCTGTTCATTCCGCATCACCTCGCTGAGAACAATATAGTTACAGACACTCTCTTGACAGCCCAATTGTGTTGGGAGAGCTGGCTGATCCTGACCTCACGCATTTAGATGCTAAGAATTAAATGCTCAGCGGTGCCAACCCACTTCCCACACCATAGGAGCAGCTAGTGAAAGTTCAGGCAGTTCAAGCAATGGCTGCTGCATATAAGCTAAATAGAACTGATTTTTATTATACCTTTTAAATGATCAATTGTTTATCCAAAAAAATTCTAAAATTGATTTTGTAAAACTTACAGCTCCTTCCATTAAGCTAATTAGGGGCATGCACTCATTTAGGTCAAAGAAGGGCTCAAACCCCAAGGCCCTATTTCTCACCTAGATCTCTGACCTAAGGGCAAACCATATATGAGAAATTGGTGGCTGCTGCCAATCCCTTCTTGCCATGTGTCTTCCTTAACCCATTTCACAGCTTAAACCCATCCTTATTTCAAAATCTGCAGAGTTTTACATAAGGAAAAGCATATAACTCTGTGAAGAATTAGGGAATTATAGAAACCTCAAATCATTTTCCCATTTATACCTCCAACAGGTGGCTCAATCAAGAGCCATCATAACTGTAAAAATTTGACACCTGAGGCAACTCAAGTGAAAATAATCTAGGTAAAAATCAAATTTGGGGAAAAAGACAAAAAAGTCAAAAGGAAAAGGGTTGTAAATTGGGATCAAACCCATCATTTAATTCTGAAAATCAGCAAGGCAAATTTGAACTCTCAATTCTATTAAAACTGTATAAGAATAGTGCAGGGATCTTAGCTGAGGTTGCAGCTGTTGATAACAAAGGACAACAACTATTCTGTTACATGGTTAATATTTCCTAAAACTTAGTACTGTTGAACGTTAATCCAAATATGAAGTCATAAATTCCCTATAAGCCTCAGTTTTTTTGCAATTGACCTTCTTAATTATCTAGAAAGTACATGGGCATGAAATATGCAAATGCAATATATATGACATTATTTAACTACTTTTTGAAAATTTTATGTTGATATTTAAACTGTATACTTATTAATTTATTTCATGCATTGATATCCATGACAGATAAGTTTATTATGCAACACAATAACAAACTATGCCAGAAATTAAAACAAAGCATATTTTAGGTATGTTGAAATTGCATGTATGTATAATAAACATTTTTCAAAAAAATGGTTATTATAAAAAACTATGCTTGATAGAAAAAAATCATTCACATATTTAAAATCAGCAAAAAATTCTATATGATTCAACTTTTAGCATTCTTGTAACAAACAAAAACCAAAATTTTGTTGTCCATTGTAATTGATTGAGGCAATAGTTCCCATCACATAGTACTCAAAATTGTTCTTTCCAACACAATGTTAAAGTTTATTAATCTCCCCCTTTGCACCATATAATACCCAATACTCTAAATAATGGTATATTAATTAATTTTTTTGTTTTATTAATATTTTTTAGTTTACTTTAAAGATTTGCTAATTTGATTTAAACTATACTTCCAATTTTTTACATTATTGCTTTGGGAAAGACCCACCACCTAGTTCCATTTGTCAGGATTTTACCCTTTTAAGGCTAATCCTTATCCTGGATTAAGCCTTGACACTTCCCTTAAGACCAAGTCTCAAGAGTCTAGAACCTCATAGGATGATGTCCTATCTAAATTGGGATGAAGTCGTTCCTATCTGAACCTATCAGGTGCTTTGTAGCAACCTTATTTTAATATTCCTTTATTTGGTATTATGATTGATCTGATATCTCTCTTATTAGATATCAGAATATCAACTTTTATTTATATTAATTATTATTGACCCTATAAAATGGTTTAAAATATTTTAATAAATGAGAAGGCTTCTTAACTTCTATCTTTTAACTATTTAATTCATCCTATATTTTGTTCTATAAAGAAATCTCCAAAGGCCTGTCTTCTAAAAATGGGTCAAATCCCAACGCTGGTGCACCCTGCCAGGTCCAAATTCTGACACTGGTGCTCCCTGCCAGGTTGCATCTGAGAATATTCAGCAAAGACATATCTTTGCAAGGTTAAACTTCTCCTAAGACACTAGATCTACTCAAAGAGGAAGTTCTTGAAGGACCGCTGAACCTTTATTTATGTTAATTCCTATTATTATTGAAACAGAATTGAGAGTGTTCTGCAAGGCGGAAAAGCCTAATTGTCTAGTGAAGGCATATTTTGCTTTTATTTAATTATTCCAACCTCTTGCGGAAACTCTGAACCATTGTGAGTTGGTTAAGTTTCAATTTTAAGAGGTTTATTTGGACCTCTGAAACTCTGATAAAAACTAAGTCCTATTTTTAGCTGGGTTGGGTTTCAGTGTGAAATCCACAATTTTTCAATCTTGATTTATTGAATTCAGTGAGAATTCCAACAATGGTGATTTCTTCCAGGTCCCTTATGAGTCGCACCACAAGGAAAAACTCAACCATGGTCAACCAGATCAAATTATACTTAAGATTACAAGAAGTGCCAAATCAACATTGCAACCAACTTGCTAAGCTCACTAAAGACTTGGAAAACCTTTTGCCCCTTAATTTAAGTCTTATCAAATGGGCACATGCTTATCAGTCTACTGAGAACCAAATGGAGGAGCTTATTTATGAAGCTATTATTTAAATCTTTTAAATTCTTCATAAAGACTAACAATAGACAGTACTCACAAATACTTAATATATTAAGGAGATCACCGGGTGTCAGACATTCTCCTTTTTGTTTAAAGAAAAAAATGTTGGAGGTATTTGTGCTCCCAAATCTGCTACCATGATTGGCCCATCTCCTGCCCAATCATCAAATAATAATGCTATCAAAGATATGAGTACCCATGGTGAAAAGACCTTGGCGGATTCTTGGTGGAATCTTAACTACCAGAAAAAATGGTTTATCACAAAAATTGGCTTAAAAAGTTTATAACTGATAATAGGATTACTTTGACTTCTTGGCTAAATTTGAGGAGTTCAATTTTGCATGGATCTGAAACTCCACGAGGTGAGAAGTTTTTACATGTCAATGATTGGGTGCAAATTAACAAATCATTACCTCTCAGATCTGAACCCTCTCAAGGTGAGAAGATTTTACCCGTCAATGATTGGGTGCAAATTAATCAATCATTATCATATGAGTCTGACCACCGCTGAGGTGAGAAGATTTTACTCAATGCTGATAGGGAAAAATTAACAAATCATTACCACAAAAATCTGACCACCTCTGAGGTGTGAAGATTTTACTTGATGATGATAGGGTAAACATTAACCAATCATTACCATATGAGTCTGACCACCATTGAGGTGAGAAGATTTTACTCGCTGGTAATTGGATACAATTCATCAAATCGCTACCACATGGGTCAGTTTTGCCTCAAAAATTTTATCTTCAATCTGATAGGCCAAAAACCTATATCTCCTAATTTAGATAACTCAGCTTTATATTCTTTTGCCTTGAATATCCATGGTCTCAAAATCTGAACTAGTTTAAATAGGAAAAACTAGTATCAAGAAAAGGACCTTTCTTGGTTTTACCCCTGCCTAACAATAAAAAACATAAAGAACTTTAACAAGCGTTATTTATTACTTTTATTGCAATGTAAAATTTCTCACTTTAAAAATAAAATATTTGTGGCATCCATTGGCGGATCCCACAAACTGGTGCTCACTACAGGGGTCAAACCCCCTGAATACTTCAATAAGTATTAAAAGAAATGGAGAGTGTCACCCAATGGGTGCAAAATGGGGAAGAGACTGAAGAAGTTGATCGAATGGACAGCCCTACTTCTCTGATATTTGAAAAAGAACAATTTAAGCACATATTAATACCTGAGTCTCATCGCATTACTTGGCTGGCCACTGAAGCGTGAGAGACCTTAGTCATGGCATCCTTAACCCTGGCGACATTGCATCTCGCGAATGAGCATTGTTGGTAGAGGAACACCACTTGTTTCTCTATGAGACTAGTGTCCTCCCAGAGACCTATGGTCAGCTTACAAATTTGACTACCTATGTACGCAAGTTTGCTCACCCTGCCTTGGTCCATATGATGCATCTCTTAGCCAGCTATCATGAAGAGCTTCATCAACACCTAGATACCCATGCAGCTCTAAATCTAGCCTATGATAAGTTGTATCAACTGACCTTCAAACATCTTGGAGCAGTTACATCTTGTGTGAAAGCTAATCACAACTTCATCATACAGCTGCATGACCGACTTACTACTATGGACACTGGAATTGTAAAGTATGTTGAGGAGGCCATGAAGATATTCCGGTATGAACTGAATGCATCCTCCACTAGCACCTGCTCATTGTTGGAGGAGTTTGCTAAAGAAACTTGAAAAGCAAAATGAGCAAACGCATCGTGACCTTTCAGCCCACAACTCCGTCCTTCAAGAGAAATATGAACAGTGTGTGGCTGTGGTGGAGCAACAGTTAATTCAGGCCTTTTCATGTGTTGATGAGCTTGAACGTCATCTGTTGCTTGAACCATCTAGCGCCACCACCACCCTCGCAGCCAAGGTTGTTCAGCTAGAAAAGGAGCTAGCTCTCAAAGCTTCGTTGGAAAATACCAAATATTTGGCACGTCGTCTGACTGCATGTGAAATCGAAGCAAAAGAAATAAAAACTTCGCTGGAAAGCCCTGAGCTGTTAAAGGAAGTATACAGCTGACTAACGCAGGTCGAGTGAAAGTATGAGCAGATCAAGGATGGAGTACAAGGGCCAAGCTCACACCCTTGTGATGATGAAGGGTGTAAACAAATGAAAGAAGAGCTGAAGAACCGCGTGAAAGCCGTGGAAACTGCTCAATTAAACCTAATATCAATGATGTCACAACTCCATTTTCAAGTCAATGAAATGGAGGGCTGAGTGGAAGATCTTGAAACTCATAAATCAGGGATTGAAACTTGACTGAGATTATGTGAATTTGGGCCCCTAGAAGCCCTCTATAAAATGGAAACCTGGCTTGAAGCCATGCATGACCAGATTGATCACCTTTTGTGGACCTTTGATCAGTTAAGCTACCGCTCTGAAACTTTGGAAGCAGAAGCTCCAGCTATTCATACCCTTACTGGGAATGACTATCATTCATTTAAACCAACGTTTAAAGACAAGTTTATCCCTGGCGAGGGTAGCATTGCTTCATTTTTATACGTTTATGAAGCAGCTATGGAAGGGGCAACTGATCTTCAGAAGGCCAAACATATCCTTTCCTTTTTGGGCCGCATAGCACAGGAGGTGATGGTACCACATATGGACGCTCTTAGCACCTGGTCTGAAGTTAAAGAGGCCCTCATAACCACGTTCAGTTCAAAACAAGCTTTAAGTATGAAAAATCAAGCTTTTATGCGTATTAGTATCTGAAAAGGAGATTCAGTGGTCGCCTTTGTGGAATGATTTTATATAGAAGCACAGACATTGTTAAAATCAAAGATGTTGACTTTGGAAGATGCTGTAGCCGCCGTTTTGACTGGAGTGGCTACTTACCAATCGCTAGCAATGCACATCACCTCAGTTAAACGCTACTTCCATACCGTTCAAGACATCAAGGAGGCATTAATAGATGTCACTGACTTCCATAAGCCCGAAGTTCCACGTGGAGCAGTATCTTGTCCTCACATTTTAACCATTGAGGATTCAAAGCCTAAGCCTCGAGCCCTAGCTATTGTAGACAAGAAGGAGCCCCTTCAAGTAATGGGCCCTGAAGAGCAAAACCCCAAAGCAAAATGTCCTGAACGCCCTCAGTGTGAATACTGCAACAAGTTCAGACACAAGGAGGCTGTGTGCTGGAAAAGAAAGCTGACGCTGAGGAACAGGAGCAGGGAAAAGAAATGTTGCATAGGGTAAGGCACACCTATTGCTGACAAATCTCATGTGCCTGACTCATTTAACCAGCTAATGCCATTACCTCACGTTACTAATACCCCAGGGAATGATTCTGAGGGGGTACGGATGAGGTTGGCTATTACATTGTAGGAGTACCTGCTGAAGTGGAAGTCCCCAATCACTTGAATGCTGGAGGAGTGGATGAAGCTACCATACCTGAAGAGATGTATCTCAGACAAGTTCTAGGAACCAATCATTATTGATACTGCTAGTGACGCAGATGAGGTGGTGTCTCACCTTATTCGCCCTATCCAGCATGGCCATACCATGAAGTCCATTCAGGAAAATTACCCCGATACTGCATGAAAATTAACCTCCAATTTCCATCTCAAGGAGGTCTTAGCGCTATCGCCCACTTTTGGGGGGATACTCACGAAGGTTGAAGTGGTAATCCAAAAAGTTTAGGTGATGGCTATCCTAGATACAGGCTCACCGGTGAATATAATCTCATCCAAGTTGATGAAAAAAATTAAACTTGCACCTGACTTGGAGTACAACCAAGACTTTGGAACTGCTGGTCCTAACAACACCCATGCACTGGGTGCTTACTCGTCCCTTCCCATTTGTATTGGAAAGCTTATTCTATTGGCCCCCACAGTGGCTTTGGAGAATAACGATTATGATATGCTTATAGGTACTCAGTTCATGATTGAATATGATGGCATTATCAATATGAAGCAAGGGATCTTGTCACTGCTCAATTATGAAGTCCCCTTAGTTCTAGCCAATACAGAACCCAGCAAGAAGGATTACTCTTGCATGTACACCAACCTCGCAAAAACAGTGACTAAAGAAGGGCAGGCTGCCAATGAGCTCCGCACCCCCTTTCTATATCTCAAGTGACTAATAAGGTACTATACCACCATAACCACAACATCCCTCCCAACATTCTTGAGGGGGGCAATGTCAGACATTCTCCTTTTTGATTAAAGAAAAAAATGTTGGAGGTATTTGTGCTCCCAAATTTGCTACCATGATTGGCCCATCTCCTGCCCAATCATCAAATAATAATGCTATCAAAGATATGAGTACCCATGGTGAAAAGACCTTGCGGATTCTTGGTGGAATCCTAACTACCAGAAAAAATGGTTTATCACAAAAATTGGCTTAAAAAGGTAATAACTGATAATAGGATTACTTTGACTCCTTGGCCAAATTTGAGGAGTTCAATTTTTCATGGATCTGAACCTCCACGAGGTGAGAAGTTTTTACATGTCAATGATTGGGTGCAAATTAACAAATCATTACCTCTCAGATCTGAACCCTCCCAAGGTGAGAAGATTTTACCCGTCGATGATTGGGTGCAAATTAACCAATCATTATCATATGAGTCTGACCACCGCTGAGGTGAGAAGATTTTACTCAATGCTAAAAGGGGAAAAATTAACAAATCATTACCACACAAATCTGACCACCTCTGAGGTGTGAAGATTTTACTTGATGATGATAGGGTAAACATTAACCAATCATTACCATATGAGTCTGACCACCATTGAGGTGAGAAGATTTTACTCGCTGGTAATTGGATACAATTCATCAAATTGCTACCACATGGGTCAGTTTTGCCTCAAAAATTTTATCTTCAATATGATAGGCCAAAAACCTATATCTCCTAATTTAGATAACTCAGCTTTATATTCTTTTGCTTTGAATATCCATGGTCTCAAAATCTGAACTAGTTTAAATAGGAAAAACTAGTATTGAGAAAAGGACCTTTCTTGATTTTGCCCTGCCTAACAATAAAAAACATAAAGAACTTTAACAAGCGTTATTTATTACTTTTATTGTAAAGTAAAAGTTCTCACTTTAAAAATAATATATTTGTGGCATCCATTGGCGGATCCCACACCAGGTTTTCCAATAGTTGTAATTAAAAATTAAGTATAATTTTAAATCTATTGCAGGGAAGGCCGACCATGGGACGGACACTTCCAAATATGACTCAGACGAGACAAAACTTAGTACCAGGGGAGGCACCCCAGAGAAGCGATGCTATCTCTTGTTGCCAGCGGGAACGCCACTTATGGGAAGGGGAGGGAACGTGTGTAGGGGACGTAGCCACTATTGAGCACGTGTGGAGGAAGGGGTCCTGATTTGATGAGCCAAACTGGGAACCAGGAGGAGACCAGCTGTCAGCGATGTGGTGGGAGATATCCAAACATCTACACTTGAAAGTGATCCACCAAATGAGACCAGAATCTGTGGACAGCTTCAGGGAGGGTGGGGATGGATCCAGAGATGGCATCCAAGACAATCGTGTGGATAGTCCACATGGCAATTGCAACCACCAGAGCACGGAGGGAGGGTGGGAGGGGGAGGCCATTGATGAAGCAAACATATCTCTTGACAGACTGAAGGAATGTGTTTGATCCTGACCTAGCAGACGTTGGACTTCGCGCCATATTACTTTAGAGGTGGGGCACTTCTCCAGGCGGTGAAACAGCGTTCCATACTGGCCACACACGACACAGGATGAGTGTAAAGCATTAGAGCGCTCAGCTGTATGATACACCCGCCTCAGGCAGCGCCACATGGAGCGGACTTGAGGCTGCAACAGAGGATGGTGTGCATATTTCCAGATAGTCTTTTGGGTCTCAGTGGAATAAGGGATGTCCATCATGTCCAGGTAGTCCACCCTGGATAGGACTTGGGGTCGAATGGGGATCACGCCATCATGGATGGTTATCCCTGTACCTCTTGTGTGAACTGAGGGAGAGGGGCGGCCTCTTTGGGTTGTATGTCCACTAATACAAATTCTCCGCGCTGCGCTCGCATGGAGAGTAGGATTCGTTTGTAGTGGGTTTTGGTCCTGTGAGGACCTGTGGCCGATGTGTGTGTGATGCGAGGTATTTCATCAGGGAGTGGGGGTTTGATGGATTGTTGAGGCCCAAGGCTCAGGAGAAGTTGGAGCGGGCTGCGCGGGACCAGTGTTGGGATGGGAGTGTAGGAGCAGTGATGGCCGCAGTCCAGGTGCCCAGGATCTTGGCGGCATGGGCTTTGAAGTCAAGTAGGCCCATGCCACCATGATGATGAGGGCCAAACATGACCTCTAGACGTACTGGTGGAGGGTGGCCTGACCAAAGATAACCTTGTAGCAAAACATACAGGGATTTGAAGAAGCTTGGGGAGAAGGGGATGGCATGGGCTCCAAACCAGACTTTGGATAGGAGCATAGAGTTGGCAAGAACAACCCTGCCAGTGAGGGTAGTAGGGTGGGCTCTGAGAGAGGCGATTCGCTTCGTCACGTTGTCCAGTATATGGCACTCCATTATTGCTGACGCGTATCCACCTGCCTCCAACCACACGCCCAGATGGCGTACCGGTCCTATGGTAGGTCGTGGCACAAAGGGAGCACCAGTGGAGCAAAGTTTTGAGTTAGTAAGGCGTGGACGTGGGCGAGCAGATGGGCTGGGTTGGGAACTACTTGCTGGGGCCCAGCAGTTCTGAAACTGACCAAGGAGGATGATTTTGGTTTTGGAGGCGTTCAGTGCCGCGTTGCTTACCCAGGAATATTCCTGGATGAGGGCTTCAAGCGCGCGTGCATCTTTGTTATTAGACACCCCCACCACGCAATCATCTGCAAATGCCATCATCTTGACTTGGTTTGGCCTGGCACATAGACCCCAGTGAGTTGGGCATTCACATTTCGCAGTAGTAGGTCAAGGCTGAAGTTGTATAAGAGTGGGCTGAGGGGGTCCCCTTGTCGCAGGCCCCTTTGAGGATGGACTACTTCTGTTAAGAAACCTGGGCCACGCACTGCCATTGTTGCAGATTCCGTGAGCAGCATCACCCAGTTAATGAAGCGGGGAGGTAGGTGGAATTGTTGGAGGCAGGCCCTAAGGTATTCCCAGTTTACTCTATCATAGGCCTTTTGTTGGTCCAAGAATACAAGTGCCCCAGAGGCTGTGGACTGACACACATTAGCCACAGAGTGCACGTTATCCCAAATCGACCTTCTGGGGATGAAACCAAATTGTTCTGGGGAGATGGTGGCAGATGCTACAGTCCCTAAACGGTTAGCCATAATTTTGGTAAATTTTGGTGTCTGTGTTTGTTAGAGAAATGGGGCACCAGTTGGCTAAGTCTAGCCTATCCCCTTTCTTGAAGAGTGTGACCGTAAAGGCCTCATGTCCTCCTGGTAGGAGGCGCGTTTCCAACAGGCTTTGGTTGAGTGAGGCTAGCAGCAATGGGGATATATTTAAAATATTTTTTGTAGAACTCATATGGAATGCCATCTGGGCCTGGGCATTTTCAGTTTGGCGCACCGCGAATGGTAGTCCATAATTTGTTTGGAGTAATTAAATTCATTATTTTCTAAGGGAGGATACCCCAGTGGTAGAGTATGGACCCTCTACCACTGCCTCCCAAAGTTTGATCCTGGTAATGGACTTTGGGTAGGGGACGATTTTGACTGTGTTGGTTTTGCACCAATGCCCCAAACCAAGATAGCAAATAGCAAAGGCAGTCCATGGAGTTCCTGGCCTATCATACGCTGTGCATGGAGGTTTCCAGGTTTTATCCTCCTTTCCCATTTTCTTCACTTCCCTAATTGGTGTGGTATCATCCCCAGGTCAGCCCACCTCAAATAAAATTTAAATACATTCATTATTTCTGGGTTTCAGAAAATGGTGCGGATATGAGCTCGGTCAAGAAATTCCGCCATTTTGGCTGGCTGAATTGGTTTGGCTCAGTATAACTTGGAGTAATATCTTTGCATTTCAATTGCCACTTCAGCCAGTGTGTCCACAATAGAATTATCCGATCTTTGCACCTGTGTGCAGGCCACGCTCTGGCGTGGTGCAAAATTTTTTGAAGAATTATGTGGTGCACTTGTCACCTTTAGTGATGCGTGTGGCCCTGTATTGGACACAAACCCGATGTTTGTGTTGCCTTTCAAGTGTGTTGAGGTGGGCGGCTGCCTCCGCCCACTTCTGGCCCCATGCAGGGCTATATCCTAAGGCTGGAATATTGGACTCCAAGTGGGCCAATTCTGCCAGCGCGCACAATATAACCACCAATGTGGCTCGTGAGCATCTGGATGAGAGATGGCGATAGTGGCAGATGGTGTCTTCTTTGAAAGTTGCCCATGTGGAAATGGGGTCCGCGCAAAATGGTGCAACAAACAATTTTGCCAAAGTTGCCTCTTCCACCCACGTGGAAAATCCTGGTGACGCGAGCTCTGGGGGCGGATTTTGCACCAATGTGGGGCCTTTGCAACTGTGATGGGTAAGTGGTATGTTATCGAGACCAGTCGGTGGTCAGAGAATTCCATTTTCGTTGTTTTGGAGTGGGAGATGTGGGGTTGGAATTTCGACGGTGCTAGAATAAGGTCAATGTGGGTCATGGACCTTAATTCGCCATTGTGGATGTGGGGATGTGTCATGTTTTTGAGCAGTGGCAGCGCATCCATTAACCCAAGGGCGGCTTTTAGAACGCATAGTTCTACGTGACCCTGTGGGCGAGGGGTGGCCACCAGTCCGTTGGTGAGGCCAACAGTTCATGTCACAATTAGGAAAGAATCAGGGGTAGTATGAGAGATTTGACTGATGAGAAAAATTCCTGACGCTCATGTGCACCGTTTGGGGCGTAAATGTTGACGATTTGTGTGTAACATCAGCCGATGAGAAGGTGACAATGAGCACTCGGCCATTTAGGAATGTTTTTTGAAGATGTAAATTTGAAAAAATTGTTTTTCTGAATTAGCACCCCACAGTGCTTTGACCAAAGGATAGGGATGGTAGGAGCATTGTTTTCCAAGCTTCCTCAGAACCTTGTGGACAGTGGGACTCCTGGATGGCCAGGATATCCACGGGTAAATTGTTTTGTAAAAAACTCAGTTTCCTAGCCAGGACAGGGTGGCCTTGAGTCTGGCGATATTCAGCATCCCTAGAGTGAAGGTTTCCCCATCGCACCTTAGGTGTGAGGGGGTGGGCACCCAGGCCCACCAGCCTCTTCCAGGTCCCCACGGGCTTTCACAGCAGTGCGGGTAATAGCAGCAACGCTATCAGGGGTTTTTGTTAATTTTTGCAGAAAGAGTCGCATTGGCTTTGGCCTTCACTTTTGTTTTCCCAACGTCAGACGAATTTTTTGTGGTGCGGATAAGTTTGGTGCACCGTCGAGTGGGGCAAAAAAATTTTCTCAGTTGGGATAGGTCCCAAGTCAGTTTCAACTGGGGCTTGAGTGCAGCGATTGGGTGAGATCAAATCTCCCATAAGATCCTCAGATTGAGTGGCCCATTTGGCATGGGCCTCCCAATCTGATTAGGTGATGGATTCCTGAGTTGCTTCCACCGCGAAGGTCTCCATGTCCTCCTGGCGTTGTGAGTGTGGGATGGTGGTGGTGGCCTTGGCCGCTTCCTTGGCCACGGTCCTATAGGCCTGCTTGGCCTTCTTCCACTCCTGTGGGGAGATGGGCTTTACCAATAGGTAGCAGCCTTGTGCTCCCCACGGGAAAGCCTCCTTGGTGCTTACAGTTGGTTCATAGTGCGCCTCTCCGCTGGCCATGGCCGCTGAGGGGTGCTCTTGGAATGTAACGCCCTCTTTGATGGGGCACGCATGTGCCTTATGGCCAAACGCATCATAGTGGGTGCAAATGGGGGGCGCGCTGTCCACGGTTACCCAGAATGGGTGGATGGTGTGCCCTGCAATGTCAATAAAGGTGGAGTGCGGGATCTGGGTTAGGTCCTTCACAATCTCCTCAGTTGGGGTCAGAACTGCAATGGCTTTGCTGGTGCACAGGTGTGGCATCAGCATGAAATGTTGCATTTCAAAAGATTGTATTTCGCCATATATGGCGAGACCATCTTTCAGGTGTTGCTCCAAAATGTCACATTTTACCGTAGTAGGCAAAAAGTCAAACGTGAGGAAAATTTGGTTTGATTTTGTCCATCTGGTGCATTTAGTTTCGATGACCCATTGCCCTTCAGGAGGTTGACCACTATGTGCACTGCTGCAGCCTCATCTGCTACTATTTTGCTTTCAAAACCTAGGTCCAGCCAACCGCGCAACATGGAGTGAGGTGCAACGGACACCCGCGGTCGGGAAAATTTTGTGTACATCTTCACAAAATTTTTCCCATGAAATATTTTTGGATGTCCAGATACACACAGACTCCAAATTCCACCGACGAAAGTGGCTGGGAATGTGGCGTGTTGATGTACTGGTTGCATCGTGCTTGCCACGCGAGTATCTCCAGAGAAATTGTGACCGCCAGTTTTTTTAGATTTTTTTCCATTACGCCGGATTCTCTGGGGCGTTTTTGAACGTTAGAGGCCGCAGGCCTTCCGCCTGCTCCTCTTGCCTTGCTTGCTCAACTGCTCCCAGAAATGGGCGCAGACTAATCCCCTACAAGATTATCAAACTAGATTTAGTCTTGAATTGAATGGGTTGCAAAAGTGTTTGCAATGAGAAAGAAAAGTCAAAAATTAAGTATAATTTTAAAAGGCACAAAACTTCAATGTTCTTGCCAATTCTTCCAATCAAGCTTGCCAAGATTCCAAAAATTTTAAGTAAACCAGTTAAGATGAATATATCCCCTTAAAAAAGGATCAAGTTAAAAGGAACTTTTCTCTCTCATTGCAATCACTTTTGCAACTTATTTAATTCAAGTCTGAATCTAGTTTGATAATATCACAGAGGAGATTAGTCTGCGCCCATGTCAGGGAGCAGTTGGGCAAGTAAGGTAAGAGGAGCAGGTGGTAGGCCCACGGCCTCAAACGTTCAAAAACACCCCGTAGAAATTGGCAGAATAGAAAAAAAAAAAAAACTGGCAGTCACTATTTCCCCAGAAATCCTCACTTGGCAAGCGTAATGCAACCAGTACATCAACACGCCACACTCCCAACCACTCTTGTCAGTGGAATACAGAGTCCGTGTGTTTCTGGACATCCAACAAACAGCTCTATGGGAAAAATTTTGTGGGGATGTGCACACTTTTTTCCTGACTGCGGTGTATGTCACACCTCATTCCATGTCATGTGGTTGGCTGGACCTCAGTTTCAAAAACAAGGAGGCAGCAGATGAAGCTGCTGTGGTGTGTGTAGTGATCAACCTCCCTGAAGGGCAACAGGTCATCAAAAACAAACACACCAGATGGACAAAATCCAACCAAATTTTCCTCATGTTTGACTTTTTGCCTACTACGGTAAAACGTGCCATTTTGGAACAACACCTGAAAGATGATCTCACCATTTATGGCAAAATACAATCTTTTGAGATGCAATGCTTTACGCTGATGCCACACCTGTGCACCAGCAAAGCCATAGCAGTTCTAACCCCAACTGAGGAGATTGCGAAGGACCTAACCCAGATCCCGCACTCCACATATATCAATATTAAAGGGCATACCACCCACCCTTTCTGGGTAACCGTGGACAGCGCGCCCCCATATGCATCCACTGTGATGCGTTTGGCCATAAGGCACATGCATGCCCCACCAAGGAGGGCATCACATTCCAAGAGCACCCCTCAGTAGCCATGGCCAGCGGAGAGGCGCACTACGAACCAACCACAAGCGCCAAAGAGGCTTTCCTGTGGGGAGCACAAGGCTGCTACTTACTGGTAAAGTCTATCTCCCTGCAAGAGCGGAAGAAGGCCAAGCAGGCCCACAGGGCCGCGGCCAAGGAAGCGGCCAAAGTCGCCATCGCTATCTTACACTCCCAACGCCAGGAGGACTCCAAAACCTTCGCGGTGGAAGCAACTTAAGAATCCATCAACCAATCAGATTGGGAAGCCCATGCCAATTGGGCCACCCAATCTGAGGATCTGATGGGTGACTCAATTTCACCCAATCTTTGCAACCAAGCTCTGGTCAAAACTGACTTGGTTTCCAACCTACCTGAATTTTTTTTTTGACCTGCTCAATGGTGCACCGAACTCATCCATACTGCAAAAAATTTGTTTGACATTGGGGAAACAAAAAGTGAAGGCAAAAGCCAACGCAAACCTTTCTGCTAAAATCAACAAAACTACCAATAGTGTTGCTGCAAACAACCGCACTGCCATGAAGGCCCATGGTGATCTAGAGGAGGCTAGTGGGCCCGGGTGCCCACCCCTCACACCTAAGGTGTGATGGGGGAAACCTTCACTTTAGGGACGTTGAATATTGCTGGACTCAAGGCCTCGTCGTCTCAGGCTAGGAAACTGAATTTTTCCTACAAAAAAATTTACCCATGGATATCCTGGACATCCAGGAGTCCCACTGTCCGCGAGGTTCCAAGGATGCTTGGAAAACCATGCTCCTCCCATCCCTATCCTTTTGGTCGAAGCACTGTGGGGTGCTAGTTCAGAAAAACAATTTTTTCAAATTTTTATCATCAGAATCCTTCCTCAATGGCCAAGTCCTCATTGTCACTTTCTTGTGGGCTGACGTGGCACATGCTATCGTCAACATCTACACCCCAAACTGTGCACAAGTTCTCAGGAATTTTTCTCATTGGTCAAATCCCTCCCGTTACCCCCAGACCCTTTCATAGTCAGTAATATGAACTGTTGGCTAAACACACCAATGGACCGTTGGCCGCCCTCACCCCACGCCCCACAGGGTCACGTAGAACTACGCGTTCTAAAGGCTACCCTTGGGTTAATGGATGCGCTGCCGCGGTGAGCCCCACTGCTCAAAAACATGATGCAACCTCAAGTCCACAATGGCCAATTAAGGTTCATGACCCACATAGACCTTATCCTTACGCCGGCGAAATTCCAACCCCACATTTCCCAATTGAAAACAACAAAAATTGAATTCTCCAACCACCAGCTGGTCTTGATAATCTACCACCTACCTGTCACAGTGGCTAAGGCCCCACATTGGTGCAAACTCCGCCCTCCTGAACTTGCGTTGCCAGGATTTTCCACTTGGGTGGGATCAGCAACTTTGGCAAAAGAGTTTGTTACACCATTTTGCGCGGACCCCATTTCCACATGGGCAACTTTCAAAGAAGACACCATCTGCCACTATCGCCATCTCTCATCCAGACGCTCACAAGCTACATTGGCCATCATCTCGCGCGCTCTGGCAGAGTTGGCACACCTGGAGTCCAACATACCAGCCACAGGATACAGCCCTGAATGGGGCAAGAAGTGGGTGGAGGCAGCCGCCTACCTCAACGCACTCGAAAGGCAACACAAACATCAGGTTTGTGTTCAGTACAGGGCCAAACGCATCACAGAGGGTGATAAGTGCACCGCATATTTTTTAAATTTTTTTTGCACCATGCCAGAGTGTGGCCTGCACACAGGTGCGAAGATCAGATGATTCCATTGCGGATATGCCAGCCAAAGTGGCAATTGAAAAACAAAAGTATTACTCCAATTTATACCAATCTGATCCAATTCAGCCAGCTGAAGTGGCAGAATTTCTCGACCAAACCCACATCTTCACTGTTTCCCAATACCCAGAAATAATGAATTTGATTACTCCAAATGAATTTGAGCTTTTTTTTTCTCATAACAATCACTTTAGTTACTATGAATTAATTTGGACAGCAAATTTGGATAATCACACACAGGAAAGATGGGCAACTCTATCAATAAAAATAATACAACATGGGTGAACGTCGCAGTGAGTAGTGCATTTAATGGTGCAACTAAGGGCAAGAAACGCCCTGGAGGGGGACCAGGAACCCAATCTGCAAAGAAATTGCAAACTCAGACACTGTCTGGGTTTATGGTATTCACTGTAAAGCACGCGCAATATATGTATATTCAGTTCAACCAACCCTTATCAAAGGTGGAACATGGGATCAGACTCTTTCTTGGGGATGAGTCACTGACCCTGTGGGAGAAAACATGTGAGGCACAGCCCTCACTTTTCCCTCACGCGGTGTACATAGCCACCAACAACATGGGCCATGGCTGGATCAATAATGATTTCAAAACAGCCAATGAAGCCAATGCCGCAGCAAAATTCTGTGTGGAAATTGCCCTCCCTGAGGGCAAAAAAATTGTGTGCAACGCGTGCACCAGATGGAACAAAGCAAAAACTTTGTTCATCTCTTTTGACTCGCTCCCCACTAACCTTCCTTGTAAGGTAATCGAGGAGGATCTCTGCAAAGGTCTCGTGGCCTATGGAGAAATTCAGCAACTTGAATTACAGTGATTTCACCTGATGCCCAACCTGTGCACGGGCAAAGCTATCGCTGTAATCAATCCCTTCCCAGAAGTGGAAGAGGACTTATACAAAAATTCCCCGCACAGCAGAATTTCACTTTGAAGATGGGGCCAGTCAGCCACGTTCCAAGTTAAATGGAGTGCGCACCACCCATTTGCAACCACTGTGGCTCACTGGGCCACAAGGAACACGCATGCCCTGTGAAAGAGGGCTTAATAGAAAACGACTATTGTGAGGAAGCAATGGACGAAGCTAACAAAAACTTCGCCAAAATGACTGATGGTCACCACCCATTCCGCTGGGGTAAAGATGGAATATACTTCATTGTGGACCCAGTTATAAGCAAACAACGTAAAGCAGCACAAAAAGCCCGCAAGTGAGCAGCAGCTGAAGCGGTGGCACATGCAGAGTCTGCCATTAACCCAGGACAAATTCAGGAGGATATTTTGGATATTCACCAAACCAACCAAACAGAACAATATGCCCAGGTCGAAAATTTTTACAGTAACCTGAATGAGTCACAAAGCGACATCAGTCATGCACATATTGAGGAATAATGCAACCACAATTAGGGCGAAAATGCGGTGCACAATTCACAAAAGTTGAACCTCAAAAATACAAAATCCAATCAACAATCTGCATCAAATCAACATGAGACCTGTGCAGGAAAAGTTGACGCAAATGCAAAAACTGCAATTCCATTGAATCATTGGGTCAGATCAAAGGAACCAACAATGGCAGTGAAAGAATTGGAGTACAGACGTGGAGCATGGCAATTATGAGCCGTGTTGGGATAGGGCCAGAGGGCCCTCCCAACCGCTCCCGAGGCGCTGCAGGCATCTCAGTGTCAATAGGGATGCTAAACATCGCAGGAGCCAGGGCTCATACGTCCCAAGCCAAAAAGCTGGAATTCCTGAAAAACCCCTTGTAGACATCTTGGCCATCCAAGAAACCCACTGTCTACAAGGGGAAGAAGAATCCTGGTCAACAAGGGTCGCACCATCACAATCAGTATGGACGTCTCACTGTGGGGTGATCATCCAAAATAACAAAAAATTTAAAATTACAAATTCGTCACCACACTTCCATGGTCGAGTCTTGGTAGCAACAATTATGTGCCAAGAGGAAATAATTTTGATAGCATGTGTCTATGCACCGTGCACTGCAATTGAGAGAAAACAATTTTTTGAAAACATTTTTACTCTCACCCTCCCACCAAATACCATTATGTTAGGCAATTTCAACTGCTGGGATAACCCCAATATGGATTGATGGCCTAATCCCAGGGGAAACCTACCTGGACACATTGACTTCCGCACAATGAAGGCATCTCTTGACTTACAGGATGCTCTTCCCCCCAATTAACCACTCCTTCCCCACATGACGCGGCCCAACATATAAAGGGAGCGCTCATATCAATGAGTCGCATTGACCACATCCTCATCCCGCAATCTCACTGCTCAAGAATCTCCAAATTTATAACAAAAAAGATCAATTTTTATGACCACTGATTAGTTATGGTGCAGTTAATGCCAACCCAATCCCACACAAAGGTGTCGCCTTGGAGAAAGCTTCACCCAGAAAATATAAAATTGCCTGAGATATCTGACTGGGTTGAAAACAAGGCTACAAACCCAGAATTTACAACCCCATTCACTTCAGATCCCATTGGAACATGGGAAAATTTCAAAAAAGATTTAATCAACAAAACCTAACATATTGCATCACGCAAGTACACCGCAGACACAGCCACAATCAAGCGTACCTTGGCAGAACTAGACCACCTGGAAATATATACTCCGAGATCTGGCTATAGCCCTAATTGGGGATGCAAATGGGCAGAAATTTC
Source organism: Massospora cicadina (assembly GCA_022478985.1). Lineage (NCBI taxonomy): Eukaryota > Fungi > Entomophthoromycota > Entomophthoromycetes > Entomophthorales > Entomophthoraceae > Massospora > Massospora cicadina. Next base: position 56,906 of record JAKSZP010012150.1, on the reverse strand, counting down.
TGCCCGACTTAACAACATCATCTTCAAACACCAACACAGTGTCAAGGTATCAAACAAAGGTAAGTTTATAAAGGAAGGCAAAACCTGTTTGACATACTTTTTCTACCAATTCCACTCCTGCAGAAACCAGCCTTTGTGCACACAGGTCTGCAAGACCAACGGCACCATGGCAACTGACCTTGAGGAGGTCAAGGCGGAAGTACACCGCTACTACACCAAATTATATTGTGAAACACCAACAGATTCACAAAAATTTAAAGAATTTATACAAACTGCTGAGGTATAAAGTACACCACCAAATTACAATATACTATCCCTTATCACATGGGAGGAGCTTTGAAAGACAATTCGCGGTGCACCACATAGGAAATGCCCAGGGCCTGATGGGATAACCTACGAATTTTACAAAAAATATTTTCAACAAATTGCCCCCCTCCTATTGGCGTCAATGAACCAGAGCTTTATTAGAAACACGCCTATTACCAGGAGGTCATGAATCATATGTTATAACCTTGTATAAAAAGGGTGACAAGTTGGACCTGGCCAATTGGCGCCCAATTGCACTCTCCAACACTGACACAAAAATTCTAACAAAAATTTTAGCAGCTAGATTAGGCGCAATTGCATCTGACGCCCTATCACCCAACCAGTTTGGGTTTATACCAGGGCGTTCAATATGGAACAACATTCACCCTGTTGCAAACATTTGCCAATCCAAAGCAACTGGTGCCCTGGTCTTCTTGGATCAGGAAAAGGCGTATGACCGTGTTAGCTGGCCATACCTAAAAGAATGTCTACATGCCTTCAAACTCCCACCAAGATCTATAAAATGGGCGATGCTCCTAACAGAATCTGCAACCATGGATGTATGCGGCCCTGGATTCCCAACAAACAAGATTAAACCACACAGAGGGCTCAAACAAGGGGATCCCCTCAGCCCACTGCTATACAATTTCAGCTTTGACCCGCTCCTCCAAGTAACTGACTCACGTCTCATGGGGATAACCGCACAAGGACAACCAACAGTCAAGATACTGGCCTTTGCAGATGACTGCGTAGCAGGTATAGCAAACAATGAAGATGCCTGACAGCTGGAACGCACTCTAGAGGAATACTCCAAGGTGAGCAATGCATCGCTTAACAAAAGGAAGACAGAAATCATCCTCTTAGGCAAATACACAAACAATTGGGCCACAACATCAGAATCTCATACCATCATATGAAGAAAAAACCCAATCATTTTACCCTTTGCAACACCTCCCACCATCACTCCTGTCAGACACCTTGGAATCTGGCTAGAATCAGGGGATATGCTAATGAAACAATGGAAAGCAACCAGTTACAACGGGTATCCAAACGCGTTGCCTCCCTCAAGGGAAGAACCCCAGGACTAACAGGACGAGTTACAGTTGCTAACTCGCTCATCCTCCCAATACTGTGGTACCAGGCCTACGCGATAGCCTTCTCACCTACCTTTATAACCTCAATTCGCGCACTTATCCAGGGCTGACTGTGGCCAGGCTCTCACCCTCCTATACGGATTGAAACACTATTTGGCCCACGCTCAAGCGGAGGCATGGGACTAATAGATTTTGAGAGCCACGCCAATCACATCCTAGGTCCTGGATAAAGAAAATCCTTGCTCCAGACCTCCCGCAACACATTGGTACAGAGCAGCAAGGACTAACTTTTCACAGGCGCTCAAATTAACCAACCCACATAGTCCACCCAGACTACTTTCATACCTTGCCAAGCACCCTACTACAACGGGTCCACATGAAACCTCCCTTCATTTTAAACATATCCTCCAAACTATCCTCCATATGGGATGGACCATAGAGAACATGGGTACTATACAGGGAAGGGGACGACCCAGCCCCCAATTCAAATTAAGAAACCCAGAAAACCACCCCCAGAGGGATATGCTCACAACAACCCCAAGCATAGCTAGGATAGAATACCTAGATATGTTGGACATTACCTATGATTTAACCACACAGAAGGCAATGTGGAAAATGACACACCACCCACTCCTACAGCCAAGGATAATAGAAAACGCTTGCCGCTGTCTGAGAAGGACCTATAGGATGGCGGACCGTTCCAACTCCCTCCACAAAACATGTGCAGTATGTGGAGGGGAGGGATCCCTACATCACCGCCTAGAAACATGCCCTCCAACCAAAGCTATATGGCAGGAAGTCGCACGCCTGCTTAAGATCCAAAACGAACAAGAATTTTTGATATCAAAGAGCATCTTCGCACTCCAGATCGAGTCACCAATCCCATCTACCCTCCGTTCCTTAATAATACCCATTACAATGTGGACAATACACACAATTGCATTATTTGCGTTCAAGGGCACGGTCCCAACCATTCATGGGGTTATTAACAGATTCCATGTTCACTTACTGGAGCACTTCCAAGCCTGGCTCTATGGATATATGAGATCAAGGCAAAAAGCGCTCATAGAATCATGGTTCCCACTCTGGTTCCTCCACACAGACCCTTTCCTTCACACCTGTTACATAGCAGGGGAAGCCCCCTCGGAATAGTGCACCAACCTCCCACACCTGGCAGTATCGCTGTCAATAGGGGTAACTTGAGTACCCTGGGGTGCCTAATTTTATGTTTGTCAGTTATTTCCTTAGTTTTACATATATTTGAAAATGTCTGTCCCCTGGTCAGCTTACTTCAGTTAAATAAAAATTACTCTGAATAAATTTTGGACAGCCATCCATGGTGCACCAAACTGGAAATGCCCAGGCCCAGATGGCATTCCATATGAATTCTATAAAAAGTACTTCAAATACATATCCCCACTGCTACTTGCCTCACTTAACCAGAGCCTTCTGGAAACGCGCCTCCTAACAGGAGGACAAGAGGCCTTCACCGTCACACTCTTCAAGAAAGGGGACAAGCTAGACTTAGCCAACTGGTGCCCCAATTCTTTAACACAGATACAAAAATTTTAACAAAAATCATGGCTAACTGTTTAGGGATTGTAGCATCTGCCACCATCTACCCAGAACAATTCAGTTTCATACCCAGAAGGTCAATTTGGGACAACGTGCACTCTGTGGCTAACGCATGCCAGTCCACAGCCTCCGGGGCACTTGTATTCTTGGACCAACAGAAGGCCTATGATAGAGTAAACTGGGAATACCTCAGGGCCTGCCTCCATCAATTTCGCTTACCCTCTCGCTTCATCAACTGGGTGATGCTACTCACGGAATCTACAAAAATGGAAGTACGTGGCCCTGGCTTCCTAATGGAAGTAGTCCGCCCTCAAAGGGGCTTGCAAAAAGGGGACCCCCTTAGCCCACTCTTATACAACTTCAGCCTTGACCCACTACTTCTAGTTGTAAATGCCCAACTCACTGGGGTCCATGTGCCAGGCCAAGCCTCAGTCAAGATGATGGCGTTTGCAGATGACAGTGTGGTTGGGGTGTCTAATAATAAAGATGCACGCGCACTTGAAGCTCTCATCCAGGAGTATTCCCGGGTAAGTAACGCTGCACTGAACGCTTCCAAAGCTGAAATCATCCTCCTTGGTCGGTAACAAACCTGCTGGGCCCCAGCAACCAGTGCCCATCCCGGCCCATCTGCTCGCACACATGCTCGCCCTCCCTGCTCACCCCACACCGCCCCACTGGTGCTCCCCTTCGTGCCACGCCCTACCATAGGGCCAGTCCGCCATCTGGGCGTGTGGGTGAAGGCAGGCGGTTACGCATCAGCAGTTATGGAGAGTCATATTCTAGACAATGTGATGAAGCGCATTGCCTCTCTCAGAGCCCACCCTACTTCCCTTAAAGGCAGGGTTGTTTTAGCCAGCTCTATGCTCCTCTCCAAAGTCTGGTTTGGAGCCCAAGCCATCCTCTTCTCCCCAAGATTTTTCAAATCCTTGTATGCCCGCTGCAAGGATGGCTTTGGTCAGGCCGCCCACCACCAGTACGGCTGGATGTCATGTTTGGCCCTCATCATCATGGTGGCATGGGCCTGCTTGACTTCAAAGCCCATGCTGCCAAGATCATGGGCACCTGGATTGCAGCCGTCACTGCCCCTACGCTCCCCTCCCAACACTGGTCCCGCGTAGCCTGCTCCAACTTCTCCCGCGCCTTGGGCCTTAACAATCCATTGAACCCTCACTCCCTGATGAAATACCTGGCTTCACACCCATCGGCCACAGGTCCTCACGGGACTAAAACCCACTACAAACGAATCCTCCTCTCCATGCGGAGCACTGAGTTGAGAATTCGTATTAGCGGACACACAGCCCAGAGAGGCCGCCCCTCTCCTCAGTTCACACAAGAGGTACAGGGGCTACCCATCCAAGATGGCGTGATCCCCACACGGCCCCATGTCCTATCCAGGGTGGACTACCTGGACATAATGGACATCCCTTACTCCATTGAGACTCAGAAGATTATTTGGAAATATGCACATCATCCTCTGTTGCAGCCTCAAATCCGTTCCCATGTGTGGCGCTGCCTGAGGCAGGTGTACCATATGGCTGAGCGCTCTAACGCTTTACACTCATCCTGCGTCATGTGTGGCCAGTATGGAACGCTATTCCACCGCCTGGAGAAGTGTCCTACCTCTAAAGTGATATGGCGCGAAGTTCAACGTCTGCTGGGCCAGGATCAAACACATCCCTTTAGTCTGTCAAGAGATATGTTTGTTTTATAAATGGCCTCCCCCTTCCACCCTCCCTCCATGCTCTGGTGGTTGCAATCGCCATGTGGACTATCCACACGATTGTCTTGGATGCCATTGCAGGCTCCACCCCCACCCTCCCAGAAGCTGTCCACAGATTCTGGTCTCATTTGGTGGACCACTTTCAGGCGTGGATGTTTGGATACCTCCCACCACGTCGCTGACAGCTGGTCTCCTCCTGGTTCCCAGTTTGGCTCATCAAATCAGACCCTTTCCTCCACATGTGTTCAATTTTGGCTACGGCCCCTCACACGTTCCCTCCCCCTCCCCATAATTGGCGTTCCCGCTGGCAACAAGAGATATTATCGCTTCTCTGGGGTGCCTTTCCTGTTACTAAGTTTTGTCTCTTTCGGGTCAAATTTGGAAGTGTCCATCCCATGGTTGGCCTTCCTTGCAATAAACTTAATTTTAAAAAGGATCAAGTTCTGGATGAGACTAATAATCTATACAACAATCAAATTATTAATGAGGAAATGAACCCTAAGATAGATGAATCAACCTCAATTGAAATCCTAACATTGTATGAGACTTATAATCTGTCCAAAAATGAAATTAATGAGGAGGAATTAACACCATGATGAACAATTAACCTTGCTTGAAAATCTGGCTTTGGATGAGAATAATAATCTGTCCAAGGTTACAAAAGTCAAAGCCTATTTCCCCATTAATTCTCTTAATCCTCAACAAAATAATAATTATTTATTTTATACTAACAATTTAGGTAATTTATGTATGGCTGAAGAGTCAAAATCACCCAATTTAGGCCCTACCATTAGTATAACCCATGAATTGGGCCAATAATTTTATTTAAAATCTAAACTACCTGATCTAACCATTAGGAATGATGATTATTCTAATTCTTCCCAATCTTTCCAGTTTAATAATTCCCCAATATCAGCTGAAATTGTGATCACTCATCTAAACCAAATTATGGAGAAACTCCACCCAGATAGACATTGGATCCCATAAAGCTAAACTTCAACCTTCAGAATGAGGATTAATGTCCAAAAATTGATTTAAGGGCCAAATCATGCAATTAATTATTAACTCCAAAAATTCCAATATCTGGGCCTATTTAAATTAAAAACTTGAGAGTATAACTAAGGATCTTTATATGAAAGCTAATCCATCTGATTCACACTCTAAATCAGATGTTTTAATACCCAATCTGCCTAATCCAACACTCAATGTTCCTCAAGTCAAGGATGTAGCATTTATAACTTCAAAACTAATCCAATCAACAGTGTTGACTGGCCTCTCAACTCTTTGCAACTATAATGAGCACACCAATAACTTTAGGAATTAAGAATCTCTAACCTTAAAAAAGCTGACATCATTTGATCTCTTATTTTATTGCTAACGTTATAGATTTTTACTTTCATCTTACCAATATGCAAGATCAGCTCATTTTTCAATTTTCTAAAGCATAATTGTCCATTTTCAAAGGATGCCTATCTCAAACTCTGAAAATTTGGAATGTTTCAAAGCCTCAAGTTTGGACTGACTTTGATTCTAACAACACTAATTTGACTAGTGTTCAATAATTCTCCTATTAAACCAAATTTGCTGGAAAATCAACTTAAGCTGCTATCTGACCAAATTATCTGTCAAGACAACCTAATTTAACAATTTTTAGATATACATTTTAAGCAAAACAACCAATGCTATCCTCTCCTGTTGATAAATGACTTTATCCATATAGAAGAAACCATTTAATATTTGATAACTCCACCAGTTTCAGATGCCTCTGGTGTTCCTCATCAACCCTCAACACAGGTTGAAGAGGTTCCCCCTAGAACAAAGCTTAAGGGGGACTCTGTCAGGATTTTACCCTTTTAAGGTTAAGCCTTATCCTGATAGTAAACCTTGACACTTCCCTTAAGACCAAGTCTCAAGAGTTTAAATCATCATAGGATGATGTCCTATCCAAATTAAGATGAAGTCATTCCTATCTGAACCTATCAGGTGCTTTGTAGCAACCTTATATTAATATTCCTTTATAAAGTAATATGATAGATCTGATATCTGTAAGTCTCGGGGGAGTGTCCTTTGGCCCTTGATTGAGCTATCTTTCTGTTCCCAAGTAAGAAAACACCAAAGAGGATGGTGGTACCCCTCATCACCCAGGGCAATATTGCCCACATAGTTGACAAGCAATGGGTGATAGCTCGCCCACTTCAGATCCCACCCCCAATTTCCTCACTCACCTCAGCAGAACTGTTGTGGGGAGTCAGTGAAATCTGTGCCAAGATTATCAAACTGAAATTAGTCAGATCTAATTTGGGTGGCAATCGGGCTGATGGCTGGAATTAAAATGGCTGTAAAAGTATGAATAATGAAATATCAGCTGGATCGCCCAACGGTTCCTATTTGACCCCAAAATCAGCAAAACAAATATTGGGCGCCATCAATGAGAGTTCGAAACCCACCAATAGTAATTCAGGTGTTGCGCCCAATGGGCCTCTATTGACTGAACAAATGGTTGATTGACCGAGCACGGGCAGGTTGGCTGTCCCAAGCCATTCCCAACCAAATAGCCCATCCCTATATTAGATGGCCTTGGGGGATTCCCGTCGCTCATTGGGCCAAATGCCATCATACTAACCATTGGAAACATAATTGACCCCTGGTCCAGATGTTTGAGGTCAAACTAACAGAGACTTGGCCCACTGCCAAATTTTGCAATGAAGTTCCCAAAGAATAAACCCCCCTCTACCATCCAATTCACCAGTTAGGCTGAATTTGTGGATCCCAACCACGCTTTCACCAATTGACCACTATTTAATCAGTTGCAAGGCACTGAGAAGATTGTTGGTCGATTTTCTTACTTTCCTTTCCCATTAAAATTTTACCAAAAGAAATTTTTATCTGTTATTTTTCCCTTTTACTGCATCCCTGATGGCATTTCTCTGGTGGTCCATCACCCCACATTTCATGTGGACATTACTAATTCTTTTGGTCACCATGGCTCCCTCTGTTGCCAATTGGATCCAGCGAGTAATCCTTACCTTGCTGTTATGCTACCACTATGTTGTATCACACTTCTTGGCTCCATATCAAGTTGCACAGTTGGCAATGCCCCTGGCATTCCGGCTTGCCTTTTGGGTGCTCAAGCATCTTAACTGGCAGGCTGGTCTAAACTTCTTCTGCCGTTTCCATGACAATATCTCTCTTATTAGATATCAGTATATAAACTTTTATTTGTATTAATTATTATTGACCCTATAAAAGGATCCCAAAATATTCTAATAAAGGAGAAGCTTTTTAACTTCTATCTTTTAACTAATTTAATTCATCCTATACGTTGACCTACAAAGAATTTCCTAAAGGCCTGCCTTCTGAAAATGGGTCAAGTCCCAACACCCTTTTTAGAAAAGGCTATAGTGAGAACTTCTGGCCAGGCCATAAATATGTTAATTGTGCAAATACCTAAAACACCCCTTGTCAGAATCAATGGTATAGACCTCAAGTCCCCTTTTTAAATTATAGGCAGGGAAACCAAAGCTCCTGGGTTTTGGAAAAACCTTTTTGCTTTCCTTGGTTAATTATTTTTTTTACTCCAGATAACATGTTTGAGGCGGTAGATCCTAGATATAGAATTGTCCCTAAGTTAATAAAGGTAGGCCAATTTGATTTAAACTGACAAAGAAGAGAGTCCTCTTTATATTGCTTTGATACAAATTATAAGGGAGATCAGGGAGGTTACTCAGTCCATTTCCAATCAGTTTAAGATAAGAACTACAATTTTTATAAATTGGGAATTCTGTAGCAGGTTTAGTAACTCAGTCAAATAGGATTTGCTCACTGCATAGCTCAGGTTTGAACCCCAATATTAGGGGTTTTGGGCGAGTAATATGTGACCACATTAGTTGGGGATTGTCCCTAATGTCAAGGTGACTGGAAATTTGTCAGGGATTATCTCCAGTAATGTTTTCAGATCTTTTGATGGCTCAGGTTCAATTCTCGTCATCTACTTCATCTGAATCTCCAATTTGGGCATGAATATTGACAACGCACCCTCTAGATCTTGGATTAGGGGGAAAACAGGCGGAGAAAGCGACTGTATTTATGGTTTACTGTGGTACCCGAATGACCTCTACAATTAAGTGTTTATTGCACGCTTATAATTGACTTTGTAAGGCCTCAACTAGTTGGTGCCCAATTTTTTGTCAAGACCTCCAGGCTGATGATGATAGAAAAGGATTAGGTCACCAAGTTGGAAGGTGCGAAGGGGATCATGATTATAATTAAAAGGTTAGTTTCTCTACTAGTTGTAACAAATAGATTCTTGGAAGCCAGAGCCTGAAGTCAAATAATTTCATTAGCTAAATTTTCATAGTGACTTCAGGGGCTTTGGGGGAGGTTTGGTCAATCATAGCCTGCACTTTAGAAAGCATATGGGGATTTCTTCCATACAAAGCTTGCAAGGGCGAAATCTTAATTATATGATGATAGCTGATTATATAAGCCATAATTGCACTAGGTAAATATTAGGGCCAATGAAGGGGGTCAGTCATAGACATTTTCTGGAGGGTTGCAGTTAGAGTACCATTTGACCACTCTACCATTCCATTGGTTGTAGGATGGTAGGGGGTGGAGAATACCTGTGTGGTTCTCATCAGTTTAGCTAAATCTTTTACCATTATCAATAGGAAGTTTTTCACATTATTGGAAAGAATGATAGGTCACCCATGTTGGGTGATAATCCAATAATATAAAAATGTGGTGGTAGCCCTTGCCGAAGCTGAGGGTATACAGCTTTGATCCACTTAGTTAAATGGTCCATGGCTAGAAGGAGGGACCAATGACCATTAGAGGCTCAAGGGAGAGGTCCCACAACATCAATATTAATAGTATGGAAGGGTTCATAAGGTGTAACCACTGGATGTTGAGGTTAGGGATTAGGTCTGGCTTGACTTTTACATAACGGGAAGGATTCTAATACATCCTGGATTGAAACAAGCATTCCTTACCTATAACATGAGGCTTAGGCCACTGGTAGGTTTTACAAATTCCCTCAAGTCTTGACTTGTCGATGTCTCTCCAATATGACGTTAGTTTGAGCTGAAGGTCATACATAGGGCACCCACTTTTTGGACACAAGTTTGTAAAATTGGCCGTTATTGAACTGAAGATTTGCTGATTTTTTCACTAAATCCTTTTGAAGGGTCAGGGGTTTTCCTTCCATAAATGCGATTGTGTTAGGAGGTCATAGAGTTGATCCTCTTCAGGGTTGGTTAGAGTTGATATGGGAAGCCAGGATGGGCAATTTGCATTTTATTGTATGGGCCCTAGTCAATGGATAATGAAAAAGTCGTAGTTTTGAAGTTTTAACGCCCATTGGGCTAATCTCCCATTGGGGTTCTTCATTTGCTGTAGCCATTGTAAGGAAGCATCGTCAGTAAATATGTTGAAATGTTTCCCATATAAGAAAGGTTAAAAATTCTTAATGGCCAGTAAGACCATCAAGCATTCACATTACATAACGCTATAGTTGTGCTTGTCTCTGGATAAGGTCTTGCTATAGTAGATGATAGGTCATCCACTAAGTTTTTGTCATTTTGAGATAGTATAGCTCTGATGGCTATAATGCTAGCATTGGTAAAGAGGAGAAAACGTTTATCAAAGTTAGGATGAATAATTACTGGAGAGTGGGAGAGAGAGACGCATAGCAGGTAAATGGCCTTCTGTTGCTCTTTTTTATACTAAAAGGGTATCCCTTTCTTCAGTAAATACACTAGAGGATTGGAGGTGCCTGCAATGTGGAGAATAAACTGGTGATAATATCCCACCATCGCTAAGTACAACTTTTACATCTTGTAGGGATTTAGGGGGGACATCCTATAAATGGCCAAGACCTTGTCATCCATTGGGGATATTATAGCTTTATTTACCTTATGGCTAAAAATCCATCCCATTATGAAAGAGCAACTTAATGGCATTAGTTTTAATGACAATTGTCATAACCACTGAAAGGCTTGTCTGAGGTGATCTAGGTGATTTTTAAAGGTTATTGAAAAAATGGTACTATTGTCAAGATAAACTGGCACACATGATCATTTTAATCGCCTATGAGTCCGTTCATGTCACGTTGGAAGGTATCAGGGGCGTTACATAACTCCTGAGGCATTTGAGTGGGCTCAAATAATCCTTTGCTTGAGATGAGAGCACATTTTTCACAATCCTCCAGTGACAAATCAGCTTTCCAGTATCCAATGGCAAGATCCATAGCCAAAAAATAGTGGGGTACTAACATCAAACTAAGGAATCATCTATACGTGGCAGAGGATAATTATCTTTTCATGTGATAGAATTGAGGCAGCGATAATCTGACAACATGGTGGCCACCATCCTTCTTTTGTATTAATAGGAGTATGGAATCCCATGGGCTCTTATAAGGCACTGGTAAACTGGCCTTCAACTGTTACTGTAACTCTAAGGCCACTTGAAATTTCTCCACTTTGGATTTTTGGTATGGCCAGGATTTGAATGAAGGGTGATCCTCAGTCTCAATTTAGGGTATTATCTCAGACATTTTCCTATAGTCACTTGGTCTTGATAGAATATTATCGCCATACACTTCAAGGAGGTCTTCAACATTCTGGCGTTTGTTAGGAGCAAGATTATCTCCAACTTTGCTTTTGACCAATGCTATGTTGGGTAGAGGATCAAATCCTAAATCCAGTAATGAGATAAAAGAGCTCACATTGGCGATATTCTCAGTGGGACATAGTTTTACATAATCAATATGAGCATGTTGTGGGACTTGTAATTATGATTTGTTAAATTCCCTAATAAGATAGAGATAAATTTCCCATAGGCGGAATCCAAAATTCCCAGGCTGGTCAACTCTTCTTTAATTAAAGGGTTGGGTGTCCGCTTAGCTTTAAAATTTGATTGGGAAGGGTGAGAATCTTGATCCCCATATCCACAATAACTTGTGAGCCAGAGGGTATTGTGATAGGATGAGGGGCATAAAGAGGGATCCCATCTTTGGCATCCACAGCCTCCAAGGGTAACTTAGCTTTCCCCTTTAAGACTTGGTATTTAATTTTGCAAATGGAAGATGGGTATTCGAGGAGGCATGTCTATTTTTTAGGGCTCCTTTACTTTTGATGGGAGTTTGAATATTAACAGAATCCAATACCTTAGTAGGGACGGGTAATTTTCTTTGTGGTTGATGATGCAGTTAAACTACTGCATCAGGTGGACCATAATAAGCAACTCATAAGTATTGTTTTCTAATGCAATGGCGGGGCAGTAATTAAAAGTTCCCAAAATTGAAAGGGTAAGGCAGAATGGGCTCCTATCGCCTTAGTTGATTGATTACCAGCTGTCCCATATTCAGCTTCAAAATTCATCCTGGAGCCATTTTCATCTTTTGGATTAGTCAGGAGGAAAAAACGCCAACTGGGAATCTGATTTAAACTATTGCCAGGACTTTAATCTTATGTACAACTACCTCTACTCAAACCTTAAAGATCCAAAATGGGAAAAAAGCTAGTAAATTGTCATTAGGGATTTGTAGCAAAGAAAGTGAAAGATTCTGCTGCGGAAAAGCTTGGGATTTTTCAATGCATTTGAAAGTTTTATCTGCCAGAGCTTAATTTCTAGAGAAGAGTTGACCGCCAAAATTTGTCTGAGTAACTGGCCAACATTAAAGTAAGCAAGCTGGAGATTTTTTATTTCCTCTAATAGAAAGAGGTACTTCAACTTCTGCAGGCGCAGCTAACACAAAACATCCTGAAGTGCTGGGAATTGAGCTAGAAATAGAACAAGGGTCTTAGGCACTTGATTTCTGTCAGCATAGGGAGCCTCTTGACTTATATTGATTGATCTTTTGCAGACTTATGTTGAAGAACGCAACAAAAGTCAACAGTATTGTTGGTTCTCTTGCAATGGGTGCAGTATAGTTCAGGGGTAAGTGACTTGAGTGGTGTAACCACTAGCACCTGAGGCCAAGGCTTGTTATTATTATTAAAACGAGTGGGCCCAGTAGGTTTGAGTAGGTCAGCCAGAATCTTTAAAATATCTTTTTTATATGAAGGAGAGTCTTCTAGTTAGACTTCAATGCTTTAATATAAAATAGAATGTTAAGCATATTTCAAATGCCAAAAACAAAGCAGTGATAGCATCATCTAAAGTAAGACATTTTCCTGCGACCAACGTTTTTGCCTCAAGGTAAAAATGGTAAGCAAACTCAGTGGCGGTTTCTCCCCAATTAATGCTTATACCCATAAAAGTTTGCTTTTGGCTGGATAAAGTTAGGTCGCTCACAAATTCCCAAAGCAAGGCAGTATTGGCGTTATCCCAAGTCTGGCAATGCATTAGATGAGGTACCATAGTGCCATGAGCTATGTGACTAAGAGAGTTAGTTAGGTGTTTGAGACGTTGGGTGTCAGTAGCTTCCTCCATAGCACTTTCATAACAAAATAAGAAAGAGAAGATGCTCCCTTTTTTCTGGGACGTAATTCTCTTTGAATAATGGTTTAAACGTGCCACTGGGGGGGTTAATGGCCAAACAATGTGAACTGACATTGGGGGGATGTCATCAACTAAAGAGGAATTGATATTGGTAGACTTTTCAGAAAGTTTGGAGGGCGTCCACTTTATTTTTAGTATTTATTTGAGGCAAGCCAACCAGGGGATGGACATTACAGAAACTAAAAGTAAAACTAAAAACTAACATAACTAATTGGTTCATACAAAACGCCCAAATGAGCAGATTGAATGAAACACTTCGAAAAAAAACCAACCAGGTGGGCAGCGGAACTGCTTATCCCTCCATGGCGGAAGGGGAGGGGGATCTTGGGGCTCATTTTTGGGAGCAGCTTCCTTCTCCAAGAGTAGGGTACATGTCAAGGCAGACGGTAAGGGTGTTGGGGCATAGGCGGCATGTGGTTTATTATTGTTAATACTAGGTATTTCTCAGAAAAGCCAATTAGGAAAATGGCACTGATATATTTGGCTAAAGCTTTTTCAGCTTTAATGCGGGTGTCTGGGAGCTTAACAAACGTGGCAATATTAGTTTGGGTAATCTTAGCTTTCAGATTCCGTGCTACAGTTACCACGTTCTGGATAGCGTCATTAACATTTTTGTGTAACTGCTTCACTGTGATTTTACTCTTTTGAGTAAGACTTTTGGGGATAACAAAAGGTGGAATTCCTCCTGTGAGCATCACCACTGATTTGGTGACAGTTTTACGAAGGGGATGACAATCTGGTTTTACAGCTGCTTCAACTGCAAGCTGGTGATAACTGCAAAATGATTTAGCATTTGGCTGTGGGGTATATAGTCAAGGGGGTATTTGGCGTCCCATTCTGCATTAACAAACAAAAGAGTTTCCAGAGATGGTTCTTTAATGAGCTTACCTGATTTGTCAATTTTAGCCAATAACTCCCATGGGTTCTGGTTTAATTAAATTGGGAAATTGGCGTATGGTTGAGGTTTAATTAATTTGTTGGAGGAAGCATGGAATCAAACTGGGGTCCAATCCAATGCTTGATTGGAGGAATCATTTGTGACATTGGGGTGAGGAGGAAGCTAATTGGTGGCTTCAGGTGCAGCTGCAGTTTCAGGTTTTGGGGGAGGGGAAGGTAGGATCATACCCCATGCCATAACTTGTATGGGGTGTGTGGCAGATTGGAGATCAGCAGACGAGTAGTCTGATCTTTTGGAAGTGGCTAAGGAGGGGCACTTGCATTATGAGTGGTCAAACTTGAAACATGATGGACAGATCATCTGCCCGCCCTTGATGTGGGCCAATATGGATGGTCAGGCGCTGAAGTAATAATGATGCGAGGGAGAATTGACATGACAATTTTACTAAATCCAGGGCTGATTGTGGCATACACCTGAGGCCCAGCAAGTCATGTGGCCCCATTTGGGACCACAAATTGTAAGATGGGGTTGGAGCCATAGACTGACAAACTGTCCATCAGCTCCTGGTGGAGCACTGCAGGGGGAGGTGGGTGGGCAAACCAGAAAACTGGACCACCAAAGTGGTGTCCACTGGGAGCTGGGTCCAAGTTGTGGGGAGAGGGGTGCTCTGGAATACCAAGGGCACATTTGCTGCTGTGTTAGCATTGGCTTCACAGGTGAAGCTGAGGTAAAATACCCTTATAGGGGAAAAATATATGAATCTGACGGGTGTCATCACCACCTGTGCCATTTTGATAATGGCTTGGTCATGGTATGGGAAGAGTTTCCCATAGGTGACCCTTAGGCTGTAGCGCATGTTGCTCTGGGGGAGCACCAGGGGGCAGCGAGGTACTGCTTGGGTACAAGTGAGGTGGGCATCAAGATCCTTAGGAGGAACGAATTGTCTCATGGGTTTGGAATGACTGGGTGAGCCAGTCCAAGTGCATTTTCCTGCCAGATGGAAAATGGCAGGGGAGTTTTGCCGCTGCCCCACACTGGAGCAGCTGGTGGAGAATCTAAGACATCAGAGCAAAACTACAACGGGCTATTGAAGTTTAATTTCTTATTAATTTGTGTAATTTGCTCAGAAAGTTACATCAAGCAGAAAGAGAGTTCCCTTTAGTTTTTATAGTAAAGTAGATAATTAGATAATTAGATAAAAAGATATATAAAGATATATACTTTTATAATTAGACTTTTTGATTTTGTGATTAGAGAAGGAAGGACCCCACTCTATTTACAAGGCGGTAACATCTTCTGTTAATAAGTCTAGCCAATCATGTGTGGCACAAGGGGCTAATTTGGTGGCAACAAGAGGGGTTAACTGCCATGTTTTGCTTTTGAGTTTGGTAGTCACAACTTGAAGTTCAAGTTGGAGTTGCTCAAGGGCAAGGATTTTTTGCTCCATCCTGCGCATCATAGCAGGTAACTTTACAAGAGTTCAAGGCGTTCCTGATCTAAAAAATGATCTGATGCCAAATTAGTATTGTTCTTTTCTATCTATTTTATAACTTCACTAGTAACTTGGGGTGTACCTGGCAGAGAGCACCAGTTTTGTTGGGATCAAAGGTTTAGACCCCTTTTCGCCTTTTAATTTATAGGCCAAGGGACCTGAAGCTCCTGGGTTTTAGAAAATACCTTTTTTCTCTTCTTGGTCGAAAAGCCTTTACTCCAAAAACTATGTATGGAGTGGTAAATCCTAATATAAGATCATCCCTAAGTTGATAGAGATAGGCCAATTTGATTTAAAATGGCAAAGAAGAGAGTCCTCTTTATTTTCTTATAATCAGAATTATAAGGGAGATCAGGGAGGTTGCTCAGTCCATTTCCAAGCAGACCAAGCTAAGATCTATAACTGTTACAAATTTGGGATTGTAGAAGGCTTAGTAACTCAGTCAAATAGGATTTGCTCGCCCGCATAGCTCAGATTTGAACCCAGTATTAGGGGTTTTCTGGGCGAGTAGTATGTGACCACATTAGTTGGGGATTGTCCCCAATCTCAAGATGACTGGAAATTCGTCAGGGACTATCCCCGTAATGTTTTCAGATCTTTTGATGGCTCAGGTTCAATTCACGTTATCTATTTCATAAAAATCTCCAATTTGGGTAGAATCCCAACACACCTCCTCTCTTACCCTGGAATGAAACCCAAAACCCCTATCCCCTCCATCATGAGAACGTACTCAATGACAGGGTGTTGCCTTGTATTCTAGAGCTGCTGATAAAAGAGTTGAGACTCTCACTCTTGCAGCCTAGTATTTTGGCAAACTTGAGTCCTAATAAAATATCCCAACCACTATTTAGAAATAATGAGGCAGAGTACAGTATTATGGGGCCACTGGCTCCAGAAAATTTTTTTTTGCGCTCAAATTACTATAATACTCCCTCTAAGAGTGTTTATAGAACCCTTTTTGGATCATATGGAATCCTCATGTTCTGAGGACCCTATACCATGTAAAGACATCTACTGAGCACCTTTGGGGAAGATTGGAATCCCTATAGACCCTGAAGATCCAGCTGTTAATTTCTATCACATCTCACTTGTCAATCATGTGGAAGAAAGGCGTCAAGTGGATCCAGTTTATGAAGATTTTTCAAATGTACGGCCTTTATCAGACCCTAAGGATACTGAGTCGTCCCCTAAGTCTTATGCCTGGATGGCAGCTATGCCCACTTATTTTGTCAACAGATACACCAGCTTTATCAACCCCAAACTTAAGAATTTTAATTTAACCCTTTGCCCCATTAATGAGTAGAAAAATTTGATTGTAATTACTTTTTGTTTCCCATTCAAATTATAGTAGGCTAACATATGGTAACATTAACTGCCTTGGTGAATACTAATTCCACAGAAAATTATATAGACCTTAGGGTGGTGCAAGCTTTGGATCTGAGGTCACCTCAGATTCTTTGATTGTGGGGGGCATCTTGGATTCCTATTCTCACACTTCCTCTTTGTAAACCCTGTGTTTTGTGTCACACGTTTAAAATTTAAAGCACACTGTGTGGCAATTCTAGAGTTGATACACCCAGTGATATTAGGTGTAGAGTGGTAGCGCCACAGTCAGTAAATATTGACTTGGAGCAGTATATGTTAGCCTTTAAATCAAATTCTCACTGTTAAATTTGGAGCTTATGCGTTTGTTGGGATTTTTGCCCATATTCCCAGCTGACTAGATTATCAGGGATCTCTAGGGATAATTCCCTAAAGCAAAATGATTTGGATATCAATTGACCCTGATTTTGGGGTAACAATGTTTGGGGGATTTTAGGGTACTCTGCTGGGTCAGATCTGTCAGGGATTGATCCAGATGAATGCCTAAGATATCGTCAGGAAGAGTTGCCAACGAAAAAGGGGATCTGATTGTTGATCAACTATCAAGTGTATCGATTAATCAGTTGGGTTTCATCACCAACCAATTAGAGTTTTTAGGGATCAAGTTGTGAGGCAAGTGATGCCGCCTGCAACTAGAAAATTAATCAGTTGGTTCAAGGCCTGCCTTAATGGGTAACAAGTCCCATTACCTAAGCAGGTCGCTTGCCAAATATGGTTGTCCCACTGGGATCAAGAGAAAAATATTAGTAACACGTTTTCTGACTCTTTTCATTTTAGGTCTCAAGGATGTCCAATAATGTAATCCTATCCAGGATGGGGAAGACCATCGCTGATGAAACGAGGATGGGTAATTTAATGGCAATGGCTGCCGTTTCATTGAAGAGGTGCCAACTGAGGGTTGGGCACCGAATTCTCACTATAAATTCCTTAAGAAATCATTAATAATAAAGACACTTTTACCGGTAATTAATATTATCTTAATATACTTTATCAAATTTATTTCAAGTTCTATTTTTTCTTAAAAAATTATTGCTGTGTTCTCTAATTAGACTCTTTAGGATAAAGAGTAAGGATCTGAGTAGAAAATCAGAGAAGAGAAGCTGAATAAAATTGTAGCTTGCTGCTGACTGTGTGTCATCAGAGGGAAACTGTAAACAGGGATCTGAGCATGGATCGAGTTAGGCAGTACCAGGGAACAAACCCTATTAAGGTCATCATAAGTATAATGAGAGGAAATACTGGACTAGCTCTGGGATGAATTCTAGTACTTTAATTTAAATATGGATAATATTCTCCAGGCTATTATCATACAATTACAACTTACTATCATACAATTTGGAGAATTGCACAACAACAAATCTGTGCAGTTAATAAATTTATAGGGGTATTAGATGAGAATAATCAGAAAAACTATAAATTTTAACAATTGGTGCTCACTACAGGGGTGTAGTTGAGTAGAAGATACTAGATCATGATGTCATATAAAGACAAAAAATAGAAAATTATATTGATGGAGTTGGCAACCATTAACCATAACGTCCTGAACTCAGTGGATCATCAAGAATTCGCTGCCTTGGAGGAGAGAGTTGCCAAGATGGAGGAAGGGGCCAATAATCTCGTGAGTTTCAGAAATGAGTTACTTGAAAAAGTAACATCTTTAAAGAAAAAGAAGGGGATTTAGTTTGAGAAGTCTTATTTCTAAAAATGAAGTCTGAAGAGGATTGCGTTCATCTAAGAGAATTCAGAGCAAATATTGAGCTGCTGATAAAGCAGGTCAAGGAGTTGAAGACTCACAAAGATGAACGTGACTCATATGCAGCGATGGACACCAAAGAAATAACTACCTAGATGCCAGTTGGAAAAACAACTACCTTAAGAAAAATGCTGACCACTTTTACTGCTATTTTGGAGATGATGACAAAAATTACTCCCCCAAGTGAGCCAAGTAGCTGAACCAAGAAATAGCTAGAGAAACCTCAGAGGAATTCAAAGTGACACTGAAATTGTTGACTTTCCATCAGGATAACGCCCCTGCATTCTTCTGATTGTTTGATATGACAATGTATGGATACAACGATAATCAAAAGGTATTGATGGTGATAAATTGCCTAGATATTAATTGTAAAAACCTAGTGTCGCCCCATCTAAAGGGACATCTGGTCATACACAGAGGCCAAAGAGCCATTATAAAGGAATTTTGAAGCCCAATGTACATGTCGAAGCACAAACAAGAGTTTATGGGAATTCAATTCTATAAAGATGAATCCTTATCAAGCTTCATCAATCAATTCTACCGTGAATCATAAGTCTTGGTTGGAGAAAAAGTGCTGGATGATTTTGATGCCCAAATTTCACTACAAGCAGTCCTTCAGCCCTACCATAATTTGCATTGGATAATGTCTTTCATGTTCACGATGAAAGCTACCACCTCTCAGATGGTAGAAAATTTGAAAATATTGGGAGCTACCTTTGATGCCCCAAATAGAAGTTTTAAATTGAATCCAGTACAAAATGCAAATCCCATGAAGGGGAGCGAGGGCACTAAGGAGATGAATAACCAAACTGTGTCAGTAAATAAGCCCAGAGAGTTTAAGCAAATTTATAAAAAGGAGAAAGTCTGTCACCAGTGCGGAGGAAAAGGCCATTTTTCTGTGCACTGCAAGAAACTCAAAGATCAAATTAATGTGGTCTAAGTGAAAGAGTATGCACCCACAAAGGTGTTGGGAAATGAGCCCGCATCCTAGACGTGGAACAGTCTAGAGCTGCAGAAAAACCTGTTCCTCCCAATAGTATGCATGATGAAATTGACATCAATGATCTTTTAAAAGATGAAAATGTGCAGGATCAGCTGTATCAAGTAGTCAATTTGGATGTGAACGTGGTAACATAGTCTGGGGCGAAGGGGATTGACCCAAGATAATTAAAGAAGTTGCTCAGCCATATGCCTGACAAATAGAGGATAATATTTGAGCCCACAGATACTCCCAAAGAATTGACTGAAGTTTATTAGATAGGCAATCCTGTCAATCCCCCTCTGTGTGATCAAGGAATCATTCCCTGATTTATTGGCGCAAATAATTTACACCCTCAATTTGGCTAGTAACATCATTATACACTCATTAAATACTATCTTACAATACTTCAAGTGTACATATATTTATATATTAGTGAATCAAGTACAGGTGAGGGCGATTGTTGTTAGTGGAGCGCACATTATTATTGTCTCAACCAAGCTGGTGAAGAGGATGAGGATCTCAACCAACTTGGAACACAAGAAAGAGTATGGGACCGCTGGAAGAAACCACCAGTTATGTGGAGCCTATAGTGAATTACCACTTTAATCTGAAACCTTGGCGGTATCTGATCCAGCAATAATTTTAGCCAACAAAAACTACAACATTTTGATTGGGACAGAATTTATACAAAAGTATGGAGTTAAATGTAACTCTGAGGATAATACATTGACCATATTGGTTCAGATGTTACCATTAGTCTATCAGAAGGATGGGTAAGCTCCACTGAGTAGGAGAAGTAACTTCATCAACCTGATATACAATGATGGCATTGTCCCAATTCAATATAACTAGTTGGCCAGAAGCGACGTGAGATGTTGATGGAAATCCTAGAAAATTGGGAAAGCCACTGAGGATTAAGGATGCAAAGACCATACTGGTGGAATCATAAATAATAGTCAACATGGGGTTGACATTAGAGATACCAAAACTTCTGTATGGGGAGGTTGGAAACCCCTGGAAAAAGTAGATTAGAGCCTTGGGTGGCTCCTGGAATAATAATGCCAGGGCATGGAAAATTTGAATCCTACTGACATTTTTAAGTGAAAAACTGGTAAAGATTGAGAAGAATCAGATCGTCACGTTTGTTCACCTAATCCCAATGGCCAAACTGAGGAAATTACACGATTTTGGGACCCTCAATAAAATCGGATTACTGGCCAGGGTAGCTGGGAGAATCAATCAATTGGTAGATTGAGAGCAACTCGCTGATCTGACGGAAGGGCAGCAGGAGGAGGTGCTCAAATTATTTGACATGTAACAATAAATATTCACCCAGGACAATCATGATTTGGGATATGTGAGAGTTGTGAACCATAAGGTCAACACAAGGGAGAATTTGCCAATCATGATGATACCAATTTGATAGTCAAAGGCGGCCAAAGTAGTAATGGTGGAAGAAATAAGCAAACTAGTGAAGCATGGGCTTCTAATTCCATGGTAAATCCCTTGGAGAGTCTAATTCTTATTGTGAAGAAGAAGGATAATTATAATCTAGTGGTGATTGATTATCAGAAGCTGAACAATATTGCAAAGAAGGATTTGTACCCACTACCAAGAATCACTGATGCTAGATAAATTGGGAGAGGCAAAGGATTTTATCCATAATGGATCTTATATCAGAATATTGGCAAATCGATTTGCCAAGAGAAGACCAAGAAAAATGTGCGATTATCACCACACAGGGGGCTATATCAACCGATGAGGTTGCCCTAGGGTCTATGCAATGTGCCTGAAACGTTTCAGAGGGTCATGGACGCAATATTAAATGACTTGAAGATATCATGCGTCAGGTGTATTTGGGATGTTATAAATGTGTTCAAAAAACGTTTAATGACCATTTGTACCACTTGGAGGAAGAGTTCAAGAGACTATCCGTGGCCAACCTGTAGATTAAGATGAGGAAGTGTCACGTCTTTTAAGATAGAGTTGTAATATCTGGGATCCATGATCAACTCTGAGTGGACGGCATCCACAAGACCAGAAGATCAAAGCCATAGAGTGAATGGCTGTGCTAAAGAGTGTCCAAGATATCCAAGTGTTCCTTGGAATGGTCAGATACTATAAAAGATTTATTTGGGATTTTGCCAGAATTGCCAAGCCCCTATTCCATATGTTGAAGGATCCAAAGAAAGGATTCATTTGGAATAAAGAAGCACAGAAAGCTTTCGATGATTTACGCCGATACTTTATAGATTCTCTGATTTTAAAATAGAAAGAATTACAATCAAGAATTTATTATACAAACTGATACATTGTTGATGGCAATTGGCGCCATATTAAGCCAAGTAGATGAACTTGGAGACAAGTATCCAGTGGTGTATGTGAGCTGGACATTCTAAGACGCTGAGAGGAATTACACTGTAACTGAGCGTGAATGCCCTGAGGTTATTTATGCCCGTAAACAGCCTTAGATGTACATCCATGGAACGCACTTCAAAGTGGTGACAGACCACTCCTTGTTGCGTTGGCTTCACAATTTACAAGAATTAGAATGATGACTGACCCAATGGGCACTGAAGTTAGAGGCTTATAATTATGAGATTTTCCTCTGAGTGGTGGCTTATCATCAGAATGTGGATGGCTTATCGCAGTTACCAATGGTCCAGATGGTATAACAGCAGGCGGATGAGCTATTCCAGAGAATGGTTGACGGAGAAATCAGGAACAAGCCCCAAGAAATACAAGGTGCGCTTTGAAAAGCAATGGAAAACACTGAGACCATGGATAGACAAGTTTTTAAAATGATCAATGGAAAGCAATTAATATTCCCAAAGCCATTGGAACAAAGCGGCTATCATTCAAGCCGCTCATAAGGTTGTTTGGCATGGAGGCATGAGAAAAATGACTGACCATATTCACAGTACTACTGGGAGTCAATCAACTATGATGTCATGGACTATCTGTCTTTTTGTGTGGCGTGTCATTTGCACAAGCCAAGTAAGAATAAGACTGAAAACTAATTGGTCTGCCCTGGATTTGCTTGGCATACAGTGTCCATCAACATGATGGGACCGCTGATGATGAGCACAGGGGGAGTCAAGTACATAATAGTTGTGATCAATCATCTGATGAGATGGGTCAAGACAAAGGCTCTGGCAAAAGTAGACGCTACCTGTACTGTGAAGTTCATCCTGGATCAAGTAGTATACTGACATGGATGCCTGCAGGTCCTGCTGAATGACAATGGGACAAATTTTACATCTCATGTGATCCCAAAATTAAATGAAATAATGGGGATCCAAGGAGTTTTTTATGTACCCTACTGGCCAGAGATGAACGAACTGATAGAACAAGTTAATGAGATGCTGTCCACAACACTGAGGAAGCTGGTTGCAGGAAAAAATTCCACGTAGGGAATGTACATGAGTTTGGTGACGTTTGCCTATAATATCAGTCATCATATGGTGACAGGAAAAATACTGTTTGAGTTGCTATATGGAAGGAATGCTGCGTTTCTGCCAATTTTATATTTGGTGGTGGAAACAATATTGGGGATGAGTGCCAAGCAATATTTGAACCAATTGATAGATATCCTGATCAAAATGTAATTGAGAGCATTTGATATGACTTTGAAGAAAAGGATTCAAGCAAAAATGATGGATGATAAGAGCTGACCAGCCTTAGCAGAATACTGAATAGATGAAAGAGTCGCCTATTGTGATATGCATGGTTTCAGTAGAAGAAACAAATTGGATGCATTTAGGGTTGGGTCCATTTGAGATTATTGCCAAGATGGTGATGAATGCCTACTCCATCAAGAACCTCTTGG
Organism: Massospora cicadina; assembly: GCA_022478985.1. Lineage (NCBI taxonomy): Eukaryota > Fungi > Entomophthoromycota > Entomophthoromycetes > Entomophthorales > Entomophthoraceae > Massospora > Massospora cicadina. The sequence continues at coordinate 33,372 of JAKSZP010012150.1, read as the reverse complement.
ATGGAAGGATAGTAAATCAAGTCCATGCTAAAAAAAGCAATGGATCGATGAAAAAAATAATAAAAAAATGTTCCTAAAGGACTGCTGGACCATTAAGTTGGTTATTTCCTAATGATTTGGTTAAGTCCGAAAAAAGGACCGCTGAACCAAACTAGATGGTTAAGTCTTAAAAATAAAACCTCTGAACCATAGAAAACTGATAGATCTAAGTATACCAAGGATCTAAGTTGAAGGAATAAATAAAAAGATGGACCGCTGAACCAAAAAAGGTCAACTCCCATGAAAAAAAGAAAAAAAAATAAAAGATTGATACAAATATTAGGAAAAAAAGTATATTTAAAAGATCATAGAAAAAAGGATATTTTTATTCATTTTTAATACTAGTTAACTTCGATTTGGGGATAAACCCCAACTATGTTGCCGCTTGGAGGAAGGAGGATGGATGTGGTAGGAGTAAATAACCCATTGAAATTTATGTAAGATTGGATGCTAGTGAGGGCTAGACCTACTCAAAACCAAGTTCATTGAGCGCATGCAGATCCCTGCAAGAAAGTGACTAGGGGAAGAGAAATCGAAATTTCAGAAGATGCCAAACGTGATATCCAGAGCGAGGAGGGAAGAAACAGTACAAGAATAGGCAGTTGGTAAATAACCCTAAGTAGTCCTGATATGGCACTGGAGCTGGAAGATTGGTCTTGAGCGCTTGCCAATAGGCTTCATCAAGAACATCAGACATATGGGCTGGCATCAAGCAAGGGATACTAGGTAGGGATTGCTGAATCATGCCCCCTATCAAAGCCATCAGTGGAAGATACCAATGGGATGCACTAGAAACAAAATAGTCATACAAGGAGTGAATGGCATCCTGCAAGTGATGACTATGAGCTTCTTGGAAGCTGAAGCAGAATGTGTAATGGAAGCCAGAAGAGGCTGGAAGCTTTGTGGCCCAACTTCAAAGAACTTGGCCAGCAAAGTGAAGAGCATAGGCTGCAACATCTCGAGCTAGGATGCTTTTAAGAACAGAAGAGTTCAGAGCTATGGACAAAGCCTTGGTAACTTGGGCCCAAAATTCTGCATAGGGGAGATCAAAATGTAAGCTGTTTCTGATGGCTAGTTCGTTGGCCAAGACACCTGGCTTGTAATATTGACCAAGTTGAAAGAGGAACTACAGAAGCAGGTCCAATCCAGTAAGGAACAACCAATCGAGAGCAAAGGACATTGTTTTAGGAGGATTAATGATGATGGTAGGAGAGTTTGCAAATGGAGCCAAATACAGGAGAGTTTTAAAATCTAACTCAGGAATCAATGACAGAGGAAGGATTGGTCACAAGTCATTTGAGACAATTGCTAAACTGGTTTTGTTGGGGTTAATTACCATTTCTAATAATTGTATGGAAGGACTGTCTATGGGTACTTGACTGGGAGTATGAGTCCTGGAAGGACCATAAAAGAGGTTCCAGCGGCAGATTGACTCATCAGCTGGAAAAACCAAAGGTCTTTATCAGACAAGCTATTGAGCAGCTGTTGGTACTAAGACTCAGAATTAAACATAAGAGCTGGACACGAGGGGGGATGTTGGACTTATATGAAAGTTGAAATTATGTACTATGAAATCAAATAAGCCCCAATTTTGGAGAAATTGATCTCAAATTTAATGGGATAAGCTCTCCAGAGAAGAATTAAGAATGATGTGAGCCAAAAGGTTATTATAAGAAATAACAAGGGCGAACATAAAGGAGCATTATTAATTGCGCTGCAAAAAAAACATCAACAGCAAGAATCTCCTGCCAAGGATGAGGAGAAAATCAGGAAATTGAGGACGCTGGACCAAGTTTCCTGAATATGACAGCAGCTTATAGCCTCTGATGGGGGAAATCTGGGTCCTGAGATTAATATCATCATGAGAAAATTAATCAGCCTGACACAACAGAAGGTCATGGGGACTGCACTCTGAGTAGGCAGTAGTGAGAGGAAGAGGAAGAAAGCTGCATGTCAAAGGTCATCCTGAGCAGCGTTGTGTACTGATTGATCATACTCTGAATGAACAAATGAAGTATTTGACTGAGTGTCTGAAGCGGTGTTCTCATGTCCTGATCCTTTTCTCGCTGGGAATTTAGGCAAGAGGGGGATGTGTTGGGATTTTGCCCTTATCCCAGCTGACTAGATTACCAAGGATCGCTAGGGGATAATTCCCTAATGCAAAGTGAATTGGATTTTAGTTGACCCTGATTTCAGGGTAACAATGCTTGGGGAATTTTGTTTTATTCATCTGGATCAGATCCATCAGGGATTGATCCATATGAATGCTTAAGATCTTGGTGGGCAGAGTTGCTGACGAAATAGGGCATCTGATAATTGATCAACTATCAGGTGTACCAATTGGGATCATTGGGTTTCATCACCAACCAATTAGAGTTATAAGGATCAAGTTGTGAGGCGATTGATGCTGCCTGCAACTAGAAAATTGATCAGTTGGTTCAAGACCTGCCTTAATGGGTAACAAGTCCCATTACCTAAGCAGGTTGCTTGGAAAATATGGTTGATTTACTGGGATTGAGAGGAAAACGTTAGGGCACAAATTCTGACTCTTTCCATTTTAGGTCTCAAGGATGTTCAATGATGGAATCCTATCCAGGATGGGGAAGACCATCGCTGATGAGATGAGGATGGGTAATTTAATGGAAACAGCTGCCGTTTCAATGAAGAGGTGCCAATCAAGGGTTGGGCGCAAAATTCTCACTATCAAATCCCTTAAGAACTCACTAAAAAAAGACACTTTCACCAGTAATTAGTATTATCTTAATATACTTTAACAAATTTATTTCAAGTTCTATTCTTTCTCAGGAAATTATTGCTGTGTTCTCTAATTAGACTCTTTGGGATAAAGAGTAAGGATCTAGGCGGGAATCCAAAGAAGAGAAGCTGAATCAAATTGGAGCTTGCTGCTGACTGTGTGTCATCAGAGGGAAACCATAAACTTGGATCTGATTGTGGATTGAGTTAGGCAGTACCAGGGAAGAAACCCTATTAAGGACATCATAAGTATTTTGAGAGGAAATACTGGCCAAGCTTTGGGTCAAAAACTAGTACTTCACTTCAACTATGGATAATAGTCTTCATACTATTATATACAATTACATCTTACTATCATACAACATGGAGAATTGCAAAACCATGACACTGTGCAGTTAATAAATTTATAGGGGTTATTAGCTGAGAATAATAAGAAAACCATCAAAACTTTAACAGCATTATATTATAAATGTACAGGTCAACACACAATAACACCAAATACTGTTTGAGTAAAGCAGTCTGGTATAAATGTAATAAAAAAACCTTTTCATTTATAGGGATTTTTTTGATAAAATCAAGGAATAAACCACATTATCTGGTACTTCCACGTTCTTAAAGACTCGATATATCAAGCTAATTAGTAGAGTAAAACTATCTACTTTGTAAAAAAACACCTCCTACAGATGGCAATCTCACTCAGATATGCTCTCGCTACCAGCTTTCTTATTAGTGCGTCTTATGGTTACTAAGAAGCACTTAGGAGCGATAACCTACCAGTGTAATATCTAAATTAGGCCAGGAAAGTGAGTGATAAGGCTTGGGGAATTACCAAGTTAAAATTTATATGTATAGTTGTAATAACACTTTCTGAATGTAATTGAATTAAAGCGTTGCCCAAATAATTATAAGGGACCCAATTACCAATGTTTATATGCCAACGCAGGGCAAAAGAAGATAATAATGCTGAATAAGAATAGGGGGCAATTAAACAATTAAGGTTATAGTGTTGGTAGCCTATAATGTATGGGAATGAGAAATGTGTCAGTGGGGGTAAGGGTTCAATTAATAGTAGATTTATGATTGAACAACTTCATATAAAAAAGTGGGTCGTGGGACATAAAGATTACTAAGATTGGTAGATCTTTACCTAAGTATTAGTTGAATTGAAATTAGTTAAAATATAAACTGATGGTTGTTCAAACCAATTACAACATTTCTTCCCACTTGACCAAACAACTGGTACAAAATGTGAGTGGGGATTTGATAAGTTATTATGAGCCCATGGCCCTAAAAGCTTTTGGGCTAATAGTACCTATTAAAGAACTTAGCATACACTTGATTGATAAGGTAGCCCTTAGTGGGATCCTTAAGAGTGTAGGCATTTGTAAATGTCTTCTCTATAATCTTGAAAGGACCTTTCCAGATGTGCTCTAGCTTGTTAGTCCTCCCAAAGCCATGATTATCATAAAACTAGACTGATTCCACTATGCCAAAGTGGTTAAAGTCTGGCGGTCCATGTTACCATGTGTGTTGGGGTTCTCCCTTTATTGAGGAAGCCCTGACTAGGTGTCACGACCTGCCTATGGGCAGAAGCCAGATTGGGCTTCCCATTAACTTGGGGTAATCCCAATCCAAAGTATCAGGGATTGGCCCTGATGATATTAATTATTATCTAAATTATATTCAACACTGGAAATTAAATGCCAAGGATGTCAAAACATCAATTGGGCCGTGGGGAAATTCCATTTGGCACTGACCCAATCAGTTATTTTTTGGGGCACCGGTGACTAATGCTGAGGATGATCTCATTCCCCTTGTATTATTTAAACCAATTGTATTCAGCAATCAATGATGAGAATTAATTCCTGATTTGATTTTAGCCTCTAGGTCCTATAAATACCTTGAGGCTTACTTCAATAAAGGTACCATTTCTAACAATCTCTTTTTCTTTTTAGCCTATATCAGGCTATTAAATCCTATTAACTTGCTGAGGGCTTCGGGGCCTGACTAATTATGGGAAAGGGTTAGAGTTGTTAACCCATGTCCTGACAAGTGATGCTCCATGCCAGGTGCATCTGCGTTCCCCATGAGAGCTAATTCAGGAAAAAGAGGAGGGGCAGTCGCAGCTGAGGGCCATTGGCCCAAGGCATATACCCTGGGCCTAAACAACCCAGGAGGTAAAACTTGGCCTGGACCCTTCCCTAAGAGGTTAAGCTAGGTTGGAAGTGGTAGGTTCAGTCATGGAGGCCCCCTGGATGATATGATTCTGGATACTGGGCAGACAAGCCCAGGATACCCTGGCCCCTTCCCCAAGAGGGCAAGACAGGATGAGGGGGAATAAGGGCCCTGAAACTAGCCTGGGAGACCAAGACCAGGATACCAGGGTTCAATTCCTGATGCTGGCCTCAGTGCTAATGCCAAGTGTCAATCCTGATGCTGCCCCTCAATCCTGATGCTGGCTATTATGCTGATGCTGGGGCCACTCCATGATGACGCTTGCCAGATCCCACCATTGTGTCCACGTCAGCTACCTTGGCCCGTTCCACCCTGCCCCAAGATCTGGTGCCCCCGCTTTGGCTATGACCCCTAGCTAAGGCTTAAGGGGGATCTGTCAAGATTCTTCCATTTATTGGGGAAGCCCTGACTAGGGGTCATGACCCACCTACAGGTGAATGCTAGATTGGGATCCTCATTAACATGGGGTAAGCCCAATATGAAGTATTGGGATTGGCCCTGATAATATTAACAATTATTTAATTTATATTTGACACCAGTGACTAAATGCTGATGATGTTGAAACATCAATTTGGGCCATGGGAAATTACCATCTGACACTGACCCAATCAGTTACCTTTTGGGATCACCAGTGATTAATGCCAAGGATGATCCTATTCCCCTTGTATTATATATTCCAATTGTGTTTGGTAATCAATTCCAAGGATTTTATTTCCCAATCCAACTTTAGCCTCAAGTCCTATACATACTTTGATGCTTATTTCGATAAAGGTACATTTTTCACAATCTCTTTTCCTTTTTAGCCTACCTTTGGCTATTAAAAGTCTATTAACTCACCGAGGGCTTTGGGCCCTGATTAATTATGGACATGGGTTGGAGTTGCGCCCCTGTGGCCTAGCTTTGTGCTCTACCCTTGACTTTCTGAGACAGAACGTTGAGTATAAAGGGCTTTGTAGCTGAGTCAAGTTCATATAAACTTCTCCAGATATTGATTGGACCTCATGCTCACTTCTTTAACACATTTGTATATGAGAGGAGGTAGCACAGGATGCTTCCCATGTAATAACTCAAATGGTGAGTGCCATGTGGCCGATTGATAAGAGATATTATGCAAACGTGGCAGGAGGCAAGAATAGGTTTCATCTGGACACTTTGCCCTTAACCAACTTATGTAAAATACCAACAAGAATACCATTTACGCGTTCAATAGTGATTTTGGTCTCAGGGTGATAAGGCTTATATAACACCCAGCTTAGACCCATCAAATCATTAAATTTAGTGATCAGTTGGGAAATAAAGTTAGTCTATTATAATAATAAAAAACTGAGGCAACCATGCCAATAAACTATACTCTATTAAAATAAACTTAGCGGTGGTCATTACTCCCAGGTCCATATCTGCTTTGGCCTCCACCCACTTGGTAAGGTGATTGATAGCTACATTTATATATTTAAATTGGCTGGATTATTGCCCAAGGGCCCCACAATGCTAGTAGAGATTGCGTGCCAGCAAAATTGGGTTTGACTAATTGATATAAAATGGCGTTCTGATAAAACGTTTCAGCGTGGCATTCTTTAGAATAACTAAGAGTCTCATGAATATCATAAAATCATTGACTCCCAATAATAAGAGGTCTTGACCGTTCAAGTTTTTTCCTAAATTGCTATGCCCCATGACCTTGTGAGCTGTGAAATCAAGTCAGTACGCTTAATGGGATAGGGAAATATGACGGATTGATCACTAATAATGTTATAAAGAATCCCAGACTTAATAAAATAATATTTATAAGCTAATCAAGCTTGGTCTGAACTCTTAAGGTTCATTATCATATTTCTGAGTTACCATCTACCAAATTATTCATCATCCTTATCATCCAGTAAGGCTATAATAGTTAACAGGGAGAGTCTTTCCACGTTTTGATGCTTAAAAAAGCCTGGTGTTTGATTTAAAAGTCATAGACTTGTAATTCCAGGGCTCAGTGGGCCAGCTGTCATTTGAGTTCTTGAAATTTTTTAATAAGAAGAGAGGCATTGTCAGTATACAGTAAGATGTATGCCATGGACATAAACCTGATTTTTTGCAAGAACAACTTACATTTGAAACTCTTTTTCAGTAACGTTATAATTCCGCTCATGTATATCTAGCATTTAGCTGCAATAAGAAATGTGGTGTTTTACCCTTTAGAATTATTCTGGGATAACACCAAACATGGTGATGAGGGATGCTTCCATCTGGATGATGAACAGTCCATCAAAATTTGGGGTACATAAGATTGGCGCTTGGGCGAGGCACAGCCTTAGCTTATTAAAGGCCCACTTACAATCATCCATCCACTCAAGTTGCACACCGTTTTTGAGAAGGTGATATAATGGTTCACACATTTTGCTGAATTTCTAATGAGCTGGTGATAGTATTTGACCATCCCAAGTGTCACTTAGATGTTTCTTTTGCTCCTTGGACATGTCATATGTTCAATGACTTCTATCTTCGCCTGTTGGGACTTTGGGTCTTGTTTGTCAATGACAAACCCTAGATATTTTAATTGCTTTTGAAAGAAGTTACAGTTATGTAGCTTAATTTTATTTCTTTGGAAAGCCAGCATAACACCTCTCCCATGTGCTTTAGGTTTTTTTAAACATTATAAAAAATGCTCATATCATCTAGCTAAACTAGGACACAGGAGTTCTTAAAAATCTTAAATAAATTGTCCATAGCCCGTTAGAAGGTCATGAGGCATTGTACAGTCTCTGCGGCATCTGAGTGGGTTAATACAGGCCCTGGACGGTTATCATTGCACACTTTTCCTGATCCTCATAAGGCAGTTCAATCTTCCAATAGCCAGAAATTAGATACATGGATGAGATATATTGAGCGTCGCCCAAGTGGTCTAGTACATTGTTGTCCATGGTAAAGGATAAGGATTCTTTTTTGTATCGTTGAGCTTCTGGTAATCTTTAAACACACTGTTAGAACTGCCTTTTTTAAATAATCAACACCAGGGAGGTCCATGAACTCTTTTAGGAGCCTATATCCCATGTCGCACTAGCTGGGTGATTTTAGCATATATAACCTCATCTGCAACCTTTTTAGCGCCTAATAGGAGATAGGTGAATGTGTGGATTCTTTCTGGTATGAATTTGGTGCAACACATCATTTTTACACCCAAGGCATATTGATTTTTTTACAAAAATAACAATATTTATTGAAATAACCAACGCTTTGTACTTCTCCTCCGTTAACCTCAAAAGGCTTTCTCATGGTACTAAAGAGTAAACAGATTAATCACTAACGCCAATCGGGTCATTTACTCAAAGGTACTAAAGTCATAAGCATTCTCTAAATCTTCAACTTGGAGAATATGTGTGAAAGCTATGATTTGGTGTCTCATACATTTGAATAAAATGTTTATATAGTTTGACTAGTAAAACCGAAATTGTGCCTTGGTCAGGATGGAGAACCTTTGGTGCAGCAAAAATTTGAGATTAGAGTGACGAAAAGGCGCGAATATTTTGCCATATAACCCCTGGGGATTTTCCAAGTTAATTTATGTCCCATTATAAGTTAATGGCCTGCCAGAATGGTTAAATTACATTTATCTCTCAGCGGGATACCTTTCATTTCCATAACTTGAGTAGGCATTCACCAAGTTCAGCCATGAATCCGTTAATACCCCATTGGCACTATGTTATAATTATAAGTAACGTTAACAACCTCCTGTTTATGAGGCGCAGGGTCCTCAGGTTTTAATTGTAGTAGAGCATATGATAATGCCTAGTATCTTTAAAGAGTTTTCTGCAAAATCAGTCATAATTACATATTTTATCATAAAAGAGGTTCAACGAGAAAGCCATAACCCTCACTTGGTACACTATATCTGAAGATGAGAATATTTGTAAATCGAACCTCAGCGGCAGCTCACTATATGATCCTTGTAAGGTGATCATATGGGACCCTAAGGTACCATAACTTTTGCAATGGTCAATATATGGCACCAGACCAAGTTTCTTTACTATTTAGCGTCATGATATTTATCATTGCCCCACTGTCCATGATAGCACTTACTTTATTTTTATCAACAATAATATCAATATACATGCATTAAGCAGCATAAGCATCAGCCATTTCAGGCAAATGACGTGACAAGAAAAGACTTGGCTTCCAATGGGGGAACTCTAATAAACAAAATGGGATCCAAAGTCCGCAAGGCATAGCCTTTTTGATGATGTGCAGATAAGAACCATGCAGAGATAATGCGGAAAGTTTTAGTCTATGAACATAATTTTTGCCAAGACCACTAAGCTAAATACTGGTAGTAACCTTGACCATGCTTAGAGTATGGAGGTTGAACTGCAGTGTCAGTAGAAGGGGACTATCACATACATCTAAGATTTGCATTCAGGTCTTACTCTAGGCTCATTTGAATATGCACTTGATAATATGGGTGGCAACAGTTTCATCAGGTTTGATTCCAACAGCTTCACTTTTAGTAGTATTTGCCATATATTCCCAATTTATCCATGATTGGGTCAATTTGGATTGAGTGATGGGGGAAATTCGCTCTCCTTGGTTTGCATTTGGGCCATAATCCCAACTCTTTTGAATGTGCACTTGGTACCAAAGGGTGACAATTATTTTATTAGGTTCAATATCAACAGTGTCTTTCTGAGTAGTGAATGCTAGATTAACGTCCTCAGTTTCCCATAATCATGACAGATTAAACTGAGAGATCGTTGTTTTCTCATTTTAAATTTTAAATTTTAAATTTTAAATTTATTGCAGGGAAGGCTGACCATGGGACGGACACTTCCGAATATGACTCAAATGAGACAAAACTTAGTACCAGGGGAGGCACCCCAGAGAAGCGATGCTATCTCTTGTTGCCAGCGGGAACGCCACTTATGGGAAGGGGGAAGGAACGTGTGTAGGGGACGTAGCCACTATTGAGCACGTGTGGAGGAAGGGGTCTGATTTGATGAACCAGACTGGGAACCAGGAGGAGACCAGCTGTCGGCGACGCGGTGGAAGGTATCCAAACATCCACGCTTGAAAGTGATCCACCAAATGAGACCGGAATCTGTGGACAGCTTCAGGGAGGGTGGGGATGGATCCAGCGATGGCATCCAAGACAATCGTGTGGATAGTCCACATGGCGATTGCAACCACCAGAGCACGGAGGGAGGGTGGGAGGGGGAGGCCATTGATGAAGCAAACATATCTCTTGACAGACTGAAGGGATGTGTTTGATCCTGGCCTAGCAGACGTTGGACTTCGCGCCATATTACTTTAGAGGTGGGGCACTTCTCCAGGCGGTGGAACAGCGTTCCATACTGGCCACACACAACACAGGATGAGTGTAAAGCATTAGAGCGCTCAGCTGTACGATACACCCGCCTCAGGCAGCGCCACACATGGGAGCGGACTTGAGGCTGCAACAGAGGATGGTGTGCGTATTTCCAGATAGTCTTTTGGGTCTCAGTGGAATAAGGGATGTCCATCATGTCCAGGTAGTCCACCCTGGATAGGACTTGGGGTCGAATGGGGATCACGCCATCATGGATGGGTAGCCCCTGCACCTCTTGTGTGAACTGAGGAGAGGGGCGGCCTCTTCAGGTTGTATGTCCACTAATACGAATTCTCCACTCTGCGCTTCGCATGGAGAGTAGGATTCGTTTGTAGTGGGTTTTGGTCCCGTGAGGACCTGTGGCTGATGTGTGTGATGCGAGGTATTCATCAGGGAGTGGGGGTTTGATGGATTGTTGAGGCCCAAGGCTCGGGAGAAGTTGGAGCGGGCCACGCAGGACCAGTGTTGGGATGGGAGTGTAGGAGCAGTGACGGCTGCAATCCAGGTGCCCAGGATCTTGGCGGCATGGGCTTTGAAGTCAAGTAGGCCCATGCCACCATGATGATGAGGGCCAAACATGACCTCTAGCCGTTTTGGTGGAGGGCGGCCTGACCAAAGCCAACCTTGTAGCAAAGCATACAGGGATTTGAAGAAGCTTGGGGAGAAGGGGATGGTGTGGGCTCTGAACCAGACTTTGGATAGGAGCATAGAGTTGGCAAGAACAACCCTGCCAGTGAGGGTAGTAGGGTGGGCTCTGAGAGAGGCGATTTGCTTCGTCACGTTGTCCAGTATATGGCACTCCATTACTGCTGACACGTATCCACCTGCCTCCATCCACACGCCCAGATGGCGTACTAGTCCTATGGTAGGTCGTGGCACAAAGGGGAGCATCAGTGGAGCGGTGTGTGTTGAGTTAGTAAGGCGTGGACGTGGGCGAGCAGATGGGCCGGGTTGGGAACTACTTGCTGGGGCCCAGCAGTTCTGAAACTGACCAAGGAGGATGATTTCGGTTTTGGAGGCGTTCAGTGCCGCGCTGCTTACCCGGGAATATTCCTGGATGAGGGCTTCAAGCGCGCGTGCATCTTTGTTATTAGACACCCCCACCACGCAATCATCTGCAAATGCCATCATCTTGACTGGGGTTTGGCCTGGCACATGGACCCCAGTGAGTTGGGCATTCACATTTCGCAGTAGTGGGTCAAGGCTGAAGTTGTATAAGAGTGGGCTCAGGGGGTCCCCTTGTCGCAGGCCCCTTTGAGGACAGACTACTTCCGTTAGGAAACCTGGGCCGCGCACTGCCATTGTTGCAGATTCCGTGAGCAGCATCACCCAGTTAATGAAGTGGGGAGGTAGGTGGAATTGTTGGAGGCAGGCCCTAAGGTATTCCCAGTTTACTCTATCATAGGCCTTTTGTTGGTCCAAGAATACAAGTGCCCCAGAGGCTGTGGACTGACACACATTAGCCACAGAGTGCACGTTATCCCAAATCGACCTTCTGGGGATGAAACCGAATTGTTCTGGAGAGATGGTGGCAGATGCTACAGTCCCTAAACGGTTAGCCATGATTTTTGTTAAATTTTGGTGTCTGTGTTTGTTAGAGAAATGGGGCGCCAGTTGGCTAAGTCTAGCCTATCCCCTTTCTTAAAGAGTGTGACTGTAAAGGCCTCATGTCCTCCTGGTAGGAGGCGCATTTCCAACAGGCTTTGGTTGAGTGAGGCTAGCAGCAATGGGGATATATATTTAAAATATTTTTTGTAGAACTCATATGGAATGCCATCTGGGCTTGGGCATTTTTGGTTTGGCGCACCGCAAATGGTAGTCCATAATTCATTTGGAGTAATTAAATTCATTATTTCCAGGTATTGGAAAATGGTGCAGATATGAGCTCTGTCGAGAAATTCCGCCATTTTGGCCAGCTGAATTGGGTTGGCTTGGTATAACTCGGAGTAATATCTTTGCGTTTCAATTGCCACTTCAGCCGGTGTGTCCACAATAGAATTATCCAATCTTTGCACCTGTGTGCAGGCCACGCTCTGGTGTGGTGCAAAATTTTTTTTGAAGAAGTATGCGGTGCACTTGTCGCCTTTAGTGATGCGTGTGGCCCTGTATTGGACACAAACCCGATGTTTGTGTTGCCTTTCAAGTGCGTTGAGGTGGGCTGCTGCCTCCGCCCACTTCTGGCCCCATGCAGGGCTATATCCTGAGGCTGGAATGTTGGACTCCAAGTGGGCCAATTCCGCCAGCGTGCGCGATATAACCGCCGATGTGGCTCATGAGCATCTGGATGAGAGATGGCGATAGTGGCGGATGGTGTCTTCTTTGAAAGTTGCCCATGTGGAAATGGGGTCCGCGCAAAACGGTGCAACAAACAATTTTGCCAAAGTTGCCTCTTCCACCCACATGGAAAATCCTGGCGACGCGAGCTCTGGGGGGCGGATTTTGCACCAATGTGCGGCCTTTGCAACTGTGACAGGTAAGTGGTATGTTACTGAGACCAGTCGGTGGTCGTAGAATTCCATTTTCGTTGTTTTGAAGTGGAAGATGTGGGGTTGGAATTTCGCTGGCACTAGAATAAGGTCGATGTGGGTCATGGACCTTAATTGGCCATTGTGGACGTGGGGACGCGTCATGTTTTCAAGCAGTGGGGCATGTCACGGCAGCGCATCTATTAACCCAAGGGTGGCTTTTAGAACGCATAGTTCTACGTGACCCTGTGGGGCGTGGGGTGAGGGCGGCCACTGGTCCGTTGGTGAGGTTAGCCAACAGTTCATGTCACCAATTAGGAAAGATTTGGGGGGTAGCGGGAGGGATTTGACTGACGAGAAAATTCCCGACGCTCTTGTGCACCGTTTGGGGCGTAAATGTTGACAATTGTGTGTGCAACATTGGCCCATGAGAAGGTGACAACGAGCACTCGGTCATTTAGGATTGTTTCTGAAGATGTAAATTTTAAAAAATTGTTTTTCCAAATTAGCACCCCACAGTGCTTTGACCAAAAGGATAGGGATGGTAGGAGCATTGTTTTCCAAGCTTCCTCGGAACCTTGTGGACAGTGGGTTTCCTGGATGGCCAGGATATCCACGGGTAAATTTTTTTGTAAAAAACTCAGTTTCCTAGCCCAGGACAGGGAGGCACTTGAGTCTGGCGATATTCAGCGTCCCTAGAGTGAAGGTTTCCCCCATCACACCTTAGGTGCGAGGGGGTGGGCCCCCTGGCCCACCAGCCTCTTCCAGGTCCCCATGGGCTTTCACAGCAGCGCGGGTATTAGCAGCAACACTATTGGGGTTTTTGTTAATTTTTGCAGAAAGAGTCGCGTTGGCTTTGGCCTTCGCTTTTTGTTTTTCTGACGTTGGACAAATTTTTTGCGGTGTGGATAAGTTCGGTGCACCGTTGAGTGGGGCAAAAATTTTTTTTTGGTTGGGATAGGTCCCAAGTCAGTTTTGATCGGGGCTTGGGTGCAGCGATTGGGTGAGATTGAATCTCCCATCAGATCCTCGGATTGAGTGGCCCATTCAGCATGGGCCTCCCAATCTGATTGGGTGATGGATTCTTGAGTTGCTTCCGCCACAAAGGTCTCCATGTCCTCCTGGCGTTGTGAGTGTGGGATGGTGGTGGTGGCCTTGGCTGCTTCCTTGGCCGCGGTCCTACGGGCCTGCTTGGCCTTCTTCCACTCCTGTGGGGAGATGGGCTTTACCAATAGGTAGCAGCCTTGTGCTCCCCATGGAAAAGCCTCCTTGGTGCTTGCGGTTGGTTTGTAGTGCGCCTCTCTGCTGGCCATGGCCACCGAGGGGTGCTCTTGGAATGTAACGCCCTCTTTGATGGGGCACACGTGTGCCTTATGGCCAAACGCATCACAGTGGGTGCAAATGGGGGGCGCGCTGTCCACGGTTACCTGGAATGGGTGGATGGTGTGCCCTGCGATGTCAATAAAGGTGGAGTGCAGGATCTGGGTTAGGTCCTTCACGATCTCCTCAGTTGGGGTCAGAACTGCGATGGCTTTGCTGGTGCACAGGTGTGGCATCAGCATGAAACGTTGCATTTTGAAAGATTGTATTTCGCTGTATATGGTGAGACCATCTTTCAGGTGTTGCTCCAAAATGTCACGTTTTACCATAGTAGGCAAAAAGTCAAATGTGAGGAAAATTTGGTTTGATTTTGTCTATCTGGTGCGTTTAGTTTCGATGACCTATTGCCCTTTGGGGAGGTCGACCACTATGTGCACCGCTGCAGCCTCGTCTGCTGCTATTTTGCTTTTGAAACCTAGGTCCAGCCAACCACGTGACATGGAGTGAGGTGCAACGTACACCGCAGTTGGGAAAATTTTGTGTACATCTTCACAAAATTTTTCCCATAGGGCCGTTTTTGGATGTCCAGATACACACGGACTCCGAATTCCACCAACAAAAGTGGCTGGGAATGTGGCATGTTGATGTACTGGTTGCATCATGCTTGCCACGCGAGTATCTCCGGTGAAATTGTGACCGCCAGTTTTTTTAGATTTTTTTCTATTCCGCCAGATTCTCTGGGGCGTTTTCGAATGTTAGAGGCTACGGTCCTTCCACCTGCTCCTCTTGCCTTGCTTGCCCAACTGCTCCCAGACATGGGTGCAGACTAATCCCCTCTATGAGATTATCAAACTAGATTTAGTCCTGAATTGAATGGGTTGCAAAAGTGTTTGCAACGAGAAAGAAAAGTTTTATAGTGCAATTAAAAATGCTCATTTATATTCACTCTTGCTATTTTCTCAAGATAACTTCTTGGCTCATTCATTCTTAATTCTTCTCTGGAGAGCTTATGTCATTAAATTTAAGATTAATTTCTCTGAAAATAGAGCTTAATTGATTCTAGAGTGCATATAAATAGCTATTATAAAAGTCTGACACCCACCTCCTGTCCAGCTCATATGTCAAATTTGGAGTCTCAGTACTAACAACTGCTTGATAGCATGTCTGATAAAGACCATCAGCTCTTTCAACGGATGAGTCAATCTGTGAGACAGAACCTATTCTATGGTCATCCCTGGACTCATACTCCCATCTAAGTACAAGTGACTAGTGCTTCCTTGGAATTACCAGAAATGGTATCCAACACTGACAAAACCAGGGTAGCAATTGTCTCAAATGACTTGTGACCAATCCTTCCTCTGTCATTGATTCCTGGGTTAGATTTCAAAACTCTCCTGTCTTTGGCTCCATTCACATATACTCCTAAAATCATCGTTGGACCTCCTGAAGCGATGCCCTCCACTATCAATTAATTGTACCATGCTGGATTGGACTTGCTTCTGGAGTTCTTTTTTTGACTCGGCCAGTATTAAAAACCAGCTGTTATGTCAACTAAACTGGTCATTGGAAACTATAAACGTTTTGAACTCCCCTATGTAGAATTGAGAAACCAAATAACCAAAGCTTTATTCATAGCTCTGAACCCCTCTGATCTCAAAAACATCCTAGATAGAGACATTGCAGCCTATGCTCTCTGCTTTGCTGGCCAAGTTCTTCAAAGTTGGGCCACAAAGCTTCCCACCTCTCCTGGCTTCCATTGCTCATTCTGATTTCGCTTCCAAGAAGCTCATAGTCTTCATCTGCAGGATGCCATTTGCTCCCTGTACGACTATCTCATTTCTGGTGCATCCCATTAGTACCTTCCCCTAATGAAATTGATTGGGGGCATGATTTTGCAACCCCCACCTAGTATCCCTTGCTCAATACCAGCTCATATGTCCAATGTTCTTGACGAAACCCATCACCAAGCTCTCAAGACTAATATTCCAGATCCAGTGTCATATCAGAATTAGTCAGGGTTATTTGCTTACTGCCTCTTCTTGGTTTGTTGCTTCCCTCCCCAATCTGGGTATTGTGTTTGGCAAGTACCAACATTTCCATCTCTCTTCCACTAGTCGCATTCTCACAGGGATCAGCCTCTGCTTAATGAACATGGCTTCAAGTAGGTTTAGCCCTTGTTAGCGTCCAATCTCACATAGGTTTTGAAGGTTTGTTTACTACTACTGCGATGCATCCTCCCTCTCCCAAGAGGCAACATAGGTGATCATCACCAAGTCAAGGATAACTAATAAAAAATTATAATATATATATTGTTTTTATTTGCTGTTTATAATTTTTTCCCACTATATTTTACCCACCTTTTATAATTTCCTTTTTTATATGGGACTTGACCTTTTTTCGGTTCAGCAGTCCATCTTTTTTATTTGTTCACCCAAACTGGTTCCTAAATATACTTATAACTATCAGTTTTCTATGGTTCAAAGGTCTTATTTTTTAAGACTTAACCATTTAGTTTGGTTCAGCCGTCCTTTTTTAGACTTGACCAAATCATCAGGAAATATTTATCTCAATGGTTCAGCGGTCCTTTGGGAACACTTTTTTTATTATTCATTTCCATTGATACACTGCTTTAGATACTTATCATGGACTCAATTCACTATCCTTCCAGGCAAGAGGTTCTTGATGGAATAGGCGTCTGTCACCATCTTAGCAATAAACTTAAATGGACCTGACCTCAATGAATATTACTTGTTTCCTCTCCAGAAACCATGCATAATACAATAACAACTCTTTCGCCTATTTGGTATTCTACTAAAGCTATTCAGTTCTTATCATCCAGTGTTTTTGGTCTGATCCTTTTCTTTAAGGGTCATATCAAATGCTTGCAATTGCAATTTGATCAGGATATTTGACAATAAGATCAGGTACTGCTCAGCACTCATCCCTAATGTTGGTTCTACCACCAAGTATAAAATTGGAGGCAATGCGGCCTTCCTTCCATATAGCAACTCAAATGGCATTTTTCCTGTCGTTGTATGATGACTTATGCTGTATGCAATCGTCACCAAACTAAGGTACGTTCCCCATCCAGAAGTTCTCCCTGTGACCAGCTTCCTCATCATAACGGCCGGCGTTTCATTGACCCATCCTACCATTCCATTCTTCTCCAGCTGGTATGGTACAGACATGACTCCTCATATCCCCATTATTCCATATAATTGCAGGATCACATGAGATATGAGATTCATTCCATTATCTCTCAACAAGACCTGCGGAATCCATGTCAATATACTACTTGATCTAGGATAAACCTTGCATTTCTTGTAGCATCTTCTTTCGCCAGGGCCTTTGTCTCAACCCATCTCATCAGATTGTCAATCACAACTATGATGTATTTGACTCCCACAGTACTCATGGTTAATGGTCCCATAATGTTAATAGACATCATATGCCAGGCAAATCTAGGGCGGACAGTCATTATCCAATCATGTTCTTGTGGGGCTTGTGCAGCTGGCACTCCACACAACAAGCCAGATAAGCTGATACATTTTAGTTGATAGATTTTCAGTAATAATACTGGAAATGTAATTAGTTGTCTTCCGTAGGCCTCCTTGCCCAACAACCTTATGTGCGGCTTAAATAAAACTTCTAAATCCAACAGATTTAGAAATAATAATTGTTTTCCACCAATCATCTTGAAAACTTATCCATTCATGGTCTCGGTGTTTTCAATTGCTTTTCAAAGTGCACCTTAGACTTCTTGAAACTCATTCCTGATTTCTCCGTTTTATCATTCTCTGGAATAACTCATCCACCTGCTGGTATATAATCTGGACCATTGGTAACTGTGATATGCCATCCACATTCTGGTGAAAAGCTCCATTTTAGTGGACTATCTCATAATCGCAAGCTTGTAGCTTTAGTGCACATCAGGCCAGTCGTCCATCCAGTGCTTTTATATTGTGTATCCAATTTAATGAGAAGTGGTCCCCCACCTCATTGAATTGTGTTTCATGAATATAAACCCAAAACTGTTTACAGGCGTAAATGACCACAAGCCATTCACGCTCAGTCATTGAGTAATTCCTCTCAGCGGCTGAGAGTGTCAAGCTCACATATTCTACTGGATTTTCATCCCCTAAGTTCATCCACTGAGATCATGATTGTGCCAATCACTGCTAACAAAGAATCAGTTTGTATTATAAATTTGTAATCAAAATTTGGATATTTCAAAATTGGTGAATCTATTAGATGCCAGCATAATACATCAAAAGAACTCTGGCCTCTTTGCTCTGAATAAATCCTTTTTGGATCTTTAAGCAAATGGGAGAGTGGCTCAGTGATACTTGCAAAATCCCAAATGAATTTTTGATAGTATCTGACCATTTCAAGGAACACTTGGATATCTTAGACACTCTTTAGTACAGCCATTCGCTTTATGGCTTCAATTTTCTGGGCCTGCAGCTTCAGTCCACTAAAGTTGATTACAATACCCAGATATTTAAACTCTTTCTCAAAGAAGTGGCACTTCCTCAACTTGATCTTCAGGTTAGCCGCAGATAGTCGCTTAGAAAACTTCCCAAAGTTTAAATGGTCAGTGAATGTCCTACTGAGCACATTTAAACGTCCAAGTACATCAGGGCATGACAACTCAGGTCATTCAATATGGCGTCCATGGCCCTTGTAACGTCGCAGGCACATTGCATAGACCTTTGGGCATCCTTTCAGTTGATACAGCCCCTGCACAGGAATAATCTCGCAAATCGCTTGGTCTTATGTTGGCAAATTGATTTGCTGGTATCCTGAATTTAGATCTATTGCAGATAAATACTTTGCTTCTCCCAATCATTTTAGCACATCATCAATTCATGGTAATGGATAATGATCCTTCTTTGTAATCTTATTCAGCTTTTGACAATCAGATCACAACCCAAATAGAGCTGTCCTTCTACTTCAAAATAAGGATAGGGCTCACCCAGTGACTGATGACGGAACTAGAAGCCCATGCTTCACTAGTTTACTGATTTCTTCCTCCACTACAGCTTTGGCTTCCTTTGACCATCGATTTGGGCTCCATTCTTATTGATAAATTTTCCCGGTGTCAACTTTGTGAATTTTTACTTCTTGTGCATCCTAAATCATGGTCATCGTGAGTGAATACTTCTTACTATTTGTGGAATATTTTGAGCACCTCCTCTTGCTGTCTCTCCATCAATTCAGTGAGTTTCTCTCTATTAACCAATAAATTGATACTTTTGGTCACCCCTGATGGTAATTATATTTCATCAAGGGCCCCAAAATTGTAAAGTCCCTCAGTTCAGCCATCAGAATTAGATAAACAAATGCGATTATCTGATTCTTATCAATCTTCATTGGTTTTCACTCAATTTTACCAGGAGAACCCAAATTTCACCACGGTCTGGAATAATTATTCCAGAAGCCACCCAAGGCTCTACTCTGGACTTCTTCCAGGGGCTTCTGACTTCTCCATACAGCAACTCAGGTATCTCCAATGTCAACCCCATGTTAAAAATCTGTGACCCCAGTGGTATGGTTCTCAAACTCTTGATCCTCAACGGAATTCCCCAATTTTCCAGGATTCCATAAGCATTTATTGTCACTTCCAGACAATTGATTGGTAATAAAATGGGACAATGCCATCGTTGTAGATCAGATTGATAAAGTAATTACTCCTGGTCAGTGGAGCTTCCTCATCTTTCTGATAAACTAATAGTAATGCCTGACCCAATACTGTTAACGTATTATCCATAAAGTTACATTTAAATACATATATTTGAAGAAACTCTGTTTAAATCAGAAAATTACAATTTTGGTTGGCCAAAACTATTACTGAGGCAGATATCACTAAGGATCTAAATTGAAGTGGGTAGAGCACTATAAACTCCACAGGAGATGGTGGTATTTGGCCATCTGCCCCTTATTCTTTCATGTGTTATAAATTGGGTGATATCCTCATCTTCTTCACCAGCTTGGTCGGGACAATAATAGGTGCTCCACTATCAACTATAGTCTGCACCCATACTTGATTACCAGTATATATATATTTGTACACTCAGAATATTGTAAAATTGTATTTACTGAGTGTATACCAGCATTTTTATCTGAAATGAGGGTGTGAATTATCTGCGCCAATAGATCAGGAAAGGATTCCTTTGTTGCACTAAGAGGGATAGACAGGTTTGCCTCAACTAATTTGACTTCAGTCATTTCTTCAAGATTCTCTGAAGCCCAAATCTTATCCACCAGCTGTCACGCATACAGCTGAGCAACTTCTAAAAGTGTTTTGGGGTCAATCCCTTTTGCTCTGGATCTGATTACTTCATTACAACTAAAATGACCACTTGATATAGATGATCCTGCATGTCATCATCAATAAACAGATCACTAACATCAATTTCTTCATGCCTGATATTGGGGGAACAGGGTTTTCCACAGCTCTAGACTGTTACCCATCAAGGCTGTGGGCCCATTTCCTAACTCCTGTGTGGTTTTGGACTCTTTCATTTGGACTCTATTGATCTGTTCCTTAGACTTCATGCATTAAACATAAAAGAGTCCTCTTCCTTCTCACTGGTAACAGCATTTTTGTTTCTTACCAATCTGATTAAAATCTTTGGGCTTATTTCCTGGCATGGTTCAATTATTGTACTCCTTAGAGCCCTCAGTCCCCTTCATAGAATTCAAATTTTTACTGAACTCATCTCGAAACTTTTTTTACTTAACTGATGTAAGCCGACCAGGGGACAGAAATTACCAAACTAGAATTAAAAGTAAAACTAATGTAACTAACCGATTCAAACAAAACGTTTAAAATGGATGGATTGAGTGAAACACACCTAAAAAAACAACCAACCAGGTGGGCAGCGGAGACTGCCTATCCCTCCAGGGCAGAAGGAGAGGTGGGATTGGAGGGGCTAATCTTCAGCATATGCTTTCTCTTCCCAGAGCAGGATGCATGTCAAGGCGGATAACAAGGACATCAGGTCACTGGTGGCATGTGGTTTGATATCTTTGATGATTGGTTCATCAGAGTAATTGCCAACCATAAAAATGACAGTGATATATTCAGCCAAAGCTGTTTTGGATTTAATGCGGGTGTCTGGTAGTTTAATGAACATGGCAATATTGGTTTGGGTAATCTTAGCTTTTGGATTCAGTGCTACAGTTACCACGTTATAAATATTGTCATTGACATTTTTGTGTAATTGTTTCACATTATTCTTACTTTTGGGGTAAGATTTATGGTGATAACAGGAGGTGGAATTGCTCCTGTGAGAGCTTCCATTGATTTATGAGGCGGCTTTTCAGAGGGGACAGCATTCTGGTGTGGCGACTACTTCTACTGCAAGCTAGTGGTCACTGTAGAATGATTCAGCATTTGGCTGTGGGGCATATAAACAAGGGGGAAATTCTGATCCCATTTTGCATTACAGAATCTGTCAACTTGCAGCGATGGTTCTTCTATGATATTACCTGATTCGTCTATTTTGTCCAAAAACTCCACTGAGTTCTGGTTGAATTGAATTGGGGAATTGTCGTATTTGTTGAGGATTTGTTGATTCGTTGGAGGCTGCATGGGATCAAAGTGGGGTCCAATCCTGCATTTGATTGGAGAAATCATGTGTGCCATTGGGGCGAGGTGGAGGCTGATTGGTGGCTGCAGGTGCAGTTGCAGCAACAGGCTTTGGGGGAGGGGAGGTAGGATTGTACCTCATGCTGAAACTGGCATGGGGTGAGCAGCGGATTAGTGGCCATTGGATGAAAAATTAGCGCCATTGGAAGCATCTAGAGATGAGCACTTGTGTTTTGAGTGGTCCAACTCAATACAGGATGGACAAATTGTCCGTCCGCCCTCAACGCAGGCCCAGAATGGATGGTCATGGTTAGAGGGGATAGTGGCACAAGGTAAATCGACGGGGCAATTTTGTTTGTTTCAGAGCTGATTGTGGCATACGCCTGAGGCCCAGCGAGGCGCATGGCCCCATTTAGGACCACAAATTGCAAGATGGGGTTTGAGCCATAGGCTGCCAAACCTTTCAACAGCTCCTGGTGGAGCACCTCAGGGGGAGGTGGGTGGGCAGACAAGTGAACTGAACCATCAAAGTGGTGTCCGCTGGGATTCAGGTCCAAGTTGTTGGAAAAGGAGTATCCTGGAAGACCAGGGGCACAGCTGCCGCATTGGTGGCATCAGCTTCACAGGTGATGCTGAGATCAACATACCCCTTATAGGGGCGGAAATCAATAAAAAAGGTGGGATGCATCACCGCCTGAGCCATTTGATAATGGCTTGGTCATGGTATGAGAATAGTTTCCCATATTTGACCTAAGGCCAAAACGTATGTTGCTCCAGGGGAGCACTAGGGGGCAACAGGGCACCGCTTGGGTTTGAGAAAGGTGGGCGTTAAGATCCTTGGGAGGAACAAATCATCTAAGGGGTTTGGTATGACTGGATGAGCCAGTCCAAGCACGTTTTCCTGTTGGACAGAACATGGCAGAAAGGGTTTTACCGCTTCCCCACACAGGGGCAGCTGGCATGGAATCTGATGACATTGGAGCGAAACTATGGCGGGCAATTGCTAAGTTTGAGACTTCTAAATGGAGCATTAAATGTAGCTCCTAATAATTTAAAATGATACAACATCTAGAAGGTGGTAATCAAGTAGCAAACATGGAAAACATCATTTGATGTAAATTAAAATAGGGCCAAATGACCGCTTGCATCACTATCCATGCGTCAAGATCATCCAGTACTTTTGCCCTGACTAAAATCTTCAATGCTTGGTAGAAAAAAACAGTGAAAATCTCTAAGGATTCGCCCTTCTAAAATTAATTCCCATGTATTGTTTCTTGCACTTTGAAATGTGCATGGGACTTCCAAATTCTTTCATATTGGCCGCTTTAGCCTCTGAATATGACCAGCTGTCCCTCTCTAGATGGGTCAACATTAGTTTCTGACAATTGGTGTCTAAACAGTTCATCGCTGTCTAAGCCTTTTGATGATTGCTATAACTGAACATTATCATGTCAAATAAATGGAAAATGCAGTTGCGTTATCCAAATAGAAAATAGGCAATTTTCAATAGCTTTAAATTCCTCTGAAGTTTCTCTAGCACCACTCTATGTTTGGCTACTTGAATAACTTGAGGAGTAATTTTGGGAGTCATCTCTAAAATGGATGTAAATGCAGTTGGCATATTTCGTGGAGGAGCCTCCCAACTGGAGTTAATGGGGTTCTTTCTTCAGCGTCAGTCACCGCATAAGGCTCACATTCACACTTGTGAGTCTTAAACGCTTTATTTTTGTTTATTAGCTGCTCTATATCTGCGCTGAATGCCCATAATAAAACATAATCTGCTTCACATTCTGTTTCATGAGTAAAATTTAGCAAACTAGATCTCCTTCCTTTTTCTTTATTTTAGCTGAGGCAAGCTAACACAGGGATGTACATAAATGAGCTCCGAGGAGCAAAACTTATACTAAGCTAAAATTTAAAGGAACAGAAAGAGATGAGCTTATCACTCAAACTGAATTAGATTAATAAAAATAAAAACTAAAATCAACCAACCATGTTGGATGCGGTAAACTGCTATGTGTCCATAGTGGGGGGGTGATTTCTGATTGGTATGCTCACCTTCCTTCTCTGTGTTGGACAGTGTAAAGCAGAGCGCTGAGAGCATGAGCGTGGGTGCATCCTCAAAAGGGGTTGAGGTAGCAAAGTGGCTTGGGAAGCTTGAATTTAGCTATGAGGATTGTGATATATTTGGATAGGGATTTTTCAGCCTTGAGGCAAATTTTTGGTAGCGTGGTAAAGATGGCGATGTTGTTGCTGGTAATGTGGGTCTTGGGGCCAAATTTTGCGACCATCACAACTTATTGTACTGCCTTGTGGGAAACTTGTTAGAACCATAAAAATTATTTTTTATGATTTTGTTGCATGGGGAAGGACAGGGGCGGGTACCCCCTTGGCCAAGGCTGCGACTGATTTTTCTATGGCTTTTGGTTGGGGTGACAATCAGGGGAGGCAGCAGCCTCTTTGGTGAGTTGGTGGTCACTTCATAATTCATCAGCATCTGATCGTAGAGCATAGTGGCGAGTAGGGAATTGAGCTGCATAATCTGCATTTAGGCACATTTTGAGGCCTGGGGCCTTGACTGAGTCAGGTATGGGATTTCCCAAATTATCAAATTCCTCCAAATAATCCCAGGGATTTTGGTTGAAGACAAGAGGTTAATCAGTATATGGATGGGCTGGATTTGGTGGTGGGTGGGTTTTAGATTTACTGGGGTTCATGCAGGCTTTGATTAGTTGGATTATGAGTGGTGGTTTAGCATGTCAGTTCATTATTAGATTAATCCATGGCAGTTGCATCTACCATATTGGGTAGAGGGGGAGGGAAAGTTTGTGCCCCATAAAAAATTTTATGTCAGCTAGGAGCATCATGGGGGAGTCGAGCGTGTGGGCTCCATCTCAGGCTATGGTGGGACAGCTCTGCTTTGAGTGGTCCAGGTCAAAACAAATGGGTAGATTGTGCGCCCCTTGTCTACTCTGGCCCAGAAAGGGTGGTTGGGGTAGAGGGGACAATGGTGCGAGGGGTAATCAAAATGACAATTTTGTTTGATATTGGGCATATGGTTGCAAAGGCGTGATGGCCCTACAAGTCAAATGGCTCAGTTAGGAACCACAAATTGTAAAATGAAGTCAGCGCTATTTACTGATAACACAGCTATTATTTCGTTGTATAAAGTTTCAGGGGGAGGTGGGTGGGGATGCCTGCAATTTGAACCACAAGAGAGGTGTTATCAGGCAACTGGGTGCAAGTGGTTAGATGGGGGTTTCCTGGAACACCAGGGGAAGGTTGGATGTGATTGCAGCATCGGTTTCACAAGAGAAGCTGAGGTTGAAGTACCCTTGTAGGGACGGAAGTCAATGAATCCTGCAGGCTTCATAAGCGTCTGGGCTAATTCTATTATTTTTTTGTCATTTAGGGGAGCAAGTTGCCATACTTGACTTAGAGGCCAAAGCACATCTTGCTTTGGGAGAGAACAATGGGGCTACGAGGCACCATTTGAGAACGTGATAGGTGGAGTGTGAGATCCTTGGAGGGAATGTATTGACTAAAGGAATTGGGGGGCTGGTTAATCTGATTTAAAAGCATTTTTTCGTAAAGGTGGAAGATTATAGGGGGTTTTGTCGCTTACCTATTTTTAAGCAGCAGGCAGGCAGTCAGGACAAGGACATTAATTTGCTATTTATCAGTTTTTTGGAGTTGTTTGGTTCTTCTGTAACTTTTAAATTAGCTAAAGTGTGAAATTGAGCGGAAATCCCTCTCTTCCTTTTTTTTTAATGGCAGAACTTTTCCTAGTAACTCATTGCTAAAACTAGAGATATCTTTGACTCCTTCATTAATCTTGGTAACTCTCTCCTCCAAGGCACCAAATTCTCAATAATCCGCAGAATATAAAGCATTCTTGTTGATGGTTGCCAACTCCAACCAGAGTTTTCTTAAATTGACCTTGTATGACATCTTGTCCTAGTATCATACTCAACTAAAACCACTGTAGTAAACACCAGGTGTTGAAAATCTAGGAGCTTTACTACTCATTCACAAACAAAAACCCTAAATTAATAACTGCACAGGTTTGGTTTGTGCAATCCTTGCATTGTCTGATGATATTTTTACGATTGATAATAGTATGAAGACTGTTATCCATAGTTGAATAAAACAAGTTTCTGGTACAAAGCTTGACCGGTATACCTCATCAAAATACTCTAGATGTCCTCATTAGGGATTTTTTTCCTTATCCGCCTAACCTTGATCCCCGCTCAGATCCTAGTTTATGCCCTATCCTATGAGAAACAAATCAGTAGCAATTACTATCTCAGCTAAGCTTCTCTTCTCAGGATCCTAGATCCTTACTCTTTATCCTACTAAATTGTCTCTAATTAAAGCACACAGCAATAATTTTCTTGAAGATGAATAGAACTAATAATTAATTCTGCTAATTATTAATTTTACTAAGTGAATCTCAGGGTTATTTATAGAAGGAATTTGGGCCCAACCATCAGTTGGTGCCTTAGCTATGAAATGAGAGCCGTTGCTGTTGATTTACCCTTCATCATCTCATCAGCGATGGTCTTCCCCATCCTGGTTAGGATTCTGTCTCTGGACATCCTCAAGACAAAAACAGAAAGTGTCAGAAAACGTGTCCCTAAAGTTTTCTACTTGATCTCAGCGAACCATCCATATTTCTGCAGGTGATCTGCTTAAGTAATGGGACTTGTTACCCATTATACAAGTTGCAACCAATTGATCAATTTGCTAGTTGCAGGTGGCATCACTCGCCTCGCAACTTGCTCCTTAAATTCCCAATCAGTCAGTGATGAAACCCGACCAATCCCAATTAGTACACCTGATATTTAGTAATTGATCAGCTATCAGATGCACCCATTTCGGTAAGAACTCTGCCCAATGAGATAATAAGCATTCACCCAGATCAATCTCCCACAGATCTGAATCAGGCGAATTATCTAAAATCCCCCAAACATTGTCAAACTAAAATCATAAGCAACTGATAATAATTCTCTCACTATAGAGAATTATTTCCTAGCGAATCATGATAATCTAGATGGCTGGAAATGTGGGCAAAAATACTAACACAGTGGTACCGCACAAAAATTTAACAGGTTATCAGAAGACCATAAAATAAGGCAATATCTTTATTTGAAAAATATAAGGAGATCTTTGTTGCCAACAATCATGACTTAGGGTGCGCTCAGGGGATGGTCCATTGAGTGGACCCTGAGGATCATCCTCTCATCAGGTCTTAGCCAATCCGCCAATCAAGGGCATCTGAAGAAGTTACTACCAAGGAAATTTAAAAAAGCTACTGGAGCAAGCGATGCTTGAACCCTCAAAGAGTCTGTGTGCTTTGCCCTTTCTAATTGTCAATTTAATGTTGGTACCAACTGGGTAGTGATATACTATTGGAAGCTCAACAGCATTACTGAAAAGGACTCATACCCTTGCCATAAATTGATGATGTTTTGTATTGGTTGGGAGCGGCTTGTTACTTCTCACTGATGGATTTGATATCTGGTTATTGGCAAAATGAGTTGCCCACAGCAGAACAGGAGATATTTGCCATTGTCAGGCAAACAGCAAGTTATTTTTAGACTGGACTTTCAGATTAAGTGCTGAAGCACCCCAAACAGCAAACTCAAATGCCAGTGGCACTGCTGCTGGTATGACGGTTATAGAACTAGGAAGAAATTCCGCCATCAAGTACCCACGAGCCATAATTGTGTGTAGGCACCTAGAAAAATACCAGGTGAATATAGCCATAAACCTCAAAGGTTGTTAGAACATAGGCAGAAAGGGAGGTTTGATTTCAACATAAAAAATGGAATTTGGGTAAAGGGATTTATTGGAAAGATAAATAAAGAAAGTCAATCAAAAATTTTCTCAGTGCAATGCAACTCATTAAGTAGCTTTCAATTGGTAGTGGGTCAAAGCAGGGATTAGGTCACTCAAATTTGACCTAAACTGGCAAATTTTTGGGGGGAGGGGGCGGATAATTTTAATTGGAACTGATATTAAAGGATTTGGCGGCAGGCTGAGTCGCTATTAGTTAGTCCGTGAACACCTAAACTAAGCTCAACTGCATTTATGTTGGTTGCATGACAGCATTTGGACCAACGAGCAAAGAAAATTCCCCAGGGCCACTCCACATAGCGGCGGCCCCAATTGGTTGGAAATGGGTTTGGATGGCCAACCCACCCATACCCAGTCACTGGGACGTTTGTTTGGCCAAATAAGTGGTGTTAGGCGCAACCCCTGATTTTTGGACTAAGGGTTTCAAATTATTAGCGACAATCTCTGATGATTATTAGGGGATTTAGCAATGGCGATCATCTCACTTGAAGGCTCAATGTCATCTGTATTTCTGGCCAAATAATTCTCTTATGGGATTTTTTATATTGAGTTTCTAATCATTGGACTTTATTCCCATTAGTCTCAGACCTTTCAACTTTGATTTGGTAATCTCAGTACAGATTTCCTCAATTTGGCGGATAAGTTCAGCTGAGGTTCTCTTTCTGCTAAGCATCACTTTTCAAAAATCAATTCAGCCTGAAATTTAGCTCCACTAAAGAGATTTACGAAAATATTAGCAAATATGGCGGGAAACCCCGCAAAAGAACCCGCAGGCTCTGCCAAACGAGCCAGCACCACACCCAAGCGAAGCAACCCACGGTTACCCACCTCAGGGTCAACTAGAATCACCCGCTCTTAAGCAGCAGCCATGAAAGCAGGCACCACCCCCCAACCTGGAGCTACTTCAACTAGCGCCAGTTCACCTGATCGTACTTCTGCAACCTTCACGCCTAACAGCTCAGTGTGCGCTGCCTCCCACCAACCCGCTGGGCCCCCTCCAACCAAGGAGGCCATCACCCACGCTGTTTTAATGGCGTCTGCTCAGTTGAATGAAACTCAGCCCATCCAGGCATTCACCTCCCCCAATGTGTCAGCTAATTCAGCCCCATCTATTATTGCTGACGCCGTGTTTCTGGCTCCCTCCATGAGGGGTGATACCCAGCTACCTGGCCCCCAAACCCTCGGATGTAAGGTTGGATTAGCTGCACATTCTGGTTCAATAAGCACTAAAATTGGGACAATCTACTCTTCCAATGAGGATTCAAATGGTTCTGATTTTCAGAACTTCACACCAGTTCCAATCTCACCCATCCCATCTAAACCCCATAATTGGCACTTCTCAAGTCGGCACTTTATCTCCATATGCTGAAAATGACCAATTCACCAATCAGCCAGTGAGTTTTGCCCACAAAATCACAGCAAATACTCGGGCTGAATTTACCCAAATAGATTGGGATGGTGATGAAACATCGCCCTCCTCCCAATTGGCTGGAGTTAATTCCAATCTGGATGGGCCTCCCCAATTTAGCGAGGCCCAACAATCACCTGGTCCCCAAACCCTCGGATGTAAGGTTGGATTAGCCGCACATTCTGGTTCACTAAGCACGAAATTGGGACAATCTACTCTTCCCAATGGGGATTTAAATGGTTCAGATTTTGGAACTTCACACCAGTTCAAATCTCACCCATCCCATTTAAACCCCATAATCAGCACTTCTAAAGTCGGCGCTTTATCTCCATATGCTGAAAACGACCAATTCACCAATCAGCCAGTGAGTTTTGCCCACAAAATCACAGCAAATACTTGGGCTGAATTTACCCAAATAGCTTGGGATGGTGATGAAACATCGCCCTCCTCCCAATTGGCTGGAGTTAATTCCAATCTGGATGGGCCTCCCCAATTTAGCGAGGCCCAACAATCCGCCCCTCAATTTAATATGACGCCAGCAACTGCTGTAACATTCCAGCAACAAGGAAACTCCACAAACTTGTTCAAACCACCAGCTCACACTCAATCCGTGATTGCAGCCTAAAGCAAACACAAACGTACCAAAGGAGCCACTGGGGCGTGGCAAAAACCTCTGGCACCAACGCTACCCAAAGCTGATCCCCGTGAAGTGGCGTTTATTGCTAATGTTAAGAAGAAATGGGCTGAAACTAGAGCGCAAAAAGCTCTATCTCACTCAACCCTCTCCCACGCAATTCGCCTTTATTATGGGCATAACCCTGTTGAATTCTATATGGAGGATTACTTCTCATACTTTGCAGCGATTGCGGAGACATTCCTTAATTAACACCACCATCCATGAATCAGTGAAGGGCTACTACATCGATGTGGGCTTCGCTGAAGCTGCCCTTGCTGACCATGCTGCCACCCTCCAGGTCATTATTCCACGTGGATCTCTTCACATCTCCCGCACACGCTCTCACCTGGAGAAAATTTCATGGGTTACTTTTTCCAACCTACCAACGACTGTTGATCTTAAGTCTCTTAAACTGGCGCTCCATCGTGGTTTAATGGAGCTTGGGTCTGTTCTTTCAGTGGACTTTAGCGTCCCCTCTTACTATGCTCCCACTCAAAGAGCTCACACTGCTAGGGCGTCGTTCATCCCCTCCCCCACTGTATCCCGCAACATTGAGGTCATTCCTCATGTGGCGGTAGTTGGGGCATGCCCTGAGATCTTTTTTGTCGACCCTGATCAGGCGCGCCCTGGCTATGGTGTAACGACCTTGGACACTTGTATAGTGGCTGCACAGCTCGAAAACAAGCCCTCTTAGCCACCACCCAGGGGCCTAAACCAGGCCAAAAATGATCCCACGTGGCCGCAGCAGCAATTCCACAACTCACACAATGGGTTCCCGTTCAAGACCTGTCCCCTGAGGCCTTACGCCTAGCAGTTGAAACAGATAACCCCATTATTGGTATGGGATACCTTCGCGCTCATGCCCCCCTTCCAGTGGGCACCCCCTCCAATCTCCTAGAGTCAACTCCCTCTCTCACCAAGCGCAAGGCATCTCCCACAGGGTGCCCCTCGTCAGCCACTCCCACTCAGGGCTCCGCGGCACCCCCACCAACCTCCACCAGCGATTTATCGCATCAACCCTCAGCTCCCAATGGAGCTATGCCCACCAGCATGGACTGGCAACCTGCGGCCTGCGGTAGAAGTGCCATCTCAAAGAGTCCTACCCCAACCCCGCAGTCCATTTCACGCGGATCCTTTGCAGTGTTGGAGGAAGTGAATATGGACTCAGACTCATCAAATGGGGACACCGCGGAGGTCGCCATTGAGCACCCTAAGGTCCTTCCCCTGCAACGGAGCGGGGGTAGCATCCTAGGATGGCTTACTGGGTCCTCCGCCCCCCCACCCTCTCCTTCCCCTCAGAACCCTCGACGCTCCTCACGGTTTGCAGCTAATAGTTAAGCTAAAGGACTCAAAACTAGCCGCCTCACAGCAGCAGGTTTAAGCGCTGGCAACCCCCAGGACATGGAGGGGAACTGAGATATGAGTCCCCATGGCAGCACCCTGGCCCTGCAATCCATCAACGCAAATGGTTGCTGGACTTTAAGCGGAGAGCCCGCCTCCTCCGAAACTTCAGGTCAGCACAAATTGACATCGCTGCTGTCCAGGAGCCCCATATCCTCCCCCACGAACAATCTTCATGGAATAAACAGTTTGGAGGCAACTCCTTCTGGACAAACCATGCCGCCCTTATTGTTTTGAATCCCCGGGTTAAAACCCATTCTTTTTCACAATATCTAGGTGGCCGCCTCATAATGGCCAAACTCACCACTCCTGACTTCTCATTCTTCGCTGCAAGCATCTACCTGCCTAATGCAGGTCAGGAGCAAAATCGGCTATTGGAAGAGCTCGTCCAACTCAATCTCCCACGGAATACAATCCTCTTAGGAGATTTCAACAAAACCATAAGTCGCGTCCGTGACTCTTACCCCCCTGCAGCAAAGGAACGCCCTGGATCAAGTCGCCTCCAGGATTTCCTTCGCCTGAGTGGCTTTATAGATGCGCTTCCACCCTCCGCGTCTGGCCTAGGTTGCATGACTAGGATCCAGTATGATGGAGGAGCTTTTCAGTCAGCGTCACACATAGATATGGCACTGATTGGCCCCTGCTAATTGGCCACGTCTCCTCTCCCATCTCTCGTGACAACCATCTGAGTGATCACAGGTCACTCACCGTTGTCCTCACCACCACACTTAGACCGTCGCATAGGTTCTGGCCTAGGGTTGCCCCAGCTCTTCTCAACAACCCCTTCACTAAGGAGAAGCTGTCTATGACCATCCAGGAGACTTTCACCTCCCCCCCACCCCACCTGCTTGACCACAAAGCAAAATGGGCGGTGACCAAGGAGGGCATCACCCGCGTTGCTTACAACTGTGCCAAAGCCCAGATGACTGCAGCTCGCGCCAGAGTTAAAAGGGCGGAATCCAGAATCAGACATCTGGAGCGAAACTGCCAGCCTTCGCCCTCTCCCAGATGGTTGGAAGACTGGGAAGCGGCGCAGGAAGAACTCCGCTTGGAGCTCACACTGCAGGAAGAACGGGCAGCAAACTTTACAACATCTCGCCACTATGATCAATGGGAACGCCCCACCCGCTTCTTCTTTCAGAAACAGAAAGCCCGGTCAACAGCGCAGGATATTACTGCACTGAAGATTGGCACTACAACCACTTCGGATAAGGAGGAAATCACGCAGGAACTACACCGCTCTACTCCAGCCTCTTCCATGCCACCCAGGTGGACCCATCGGACATCCAAGACTTCCTGTGGCGGGCTCCAGAGCCGCCCATTGACCCACGGGCTGATGAGGCTCTACCGGCGCCTATTTCCATCCAGGAGGTGATGGAAACCCTTCTGAAATCCCCACAGCTTAAAGCCCCAGGCCCAGAGGAATACCCTTCGAGGTGTACCTTATGGAACCTGCAGTGATAGCCAGAACCCTCCGCGACCTCTTCGCTGCACTCTTGCTGAATGGCGAGGTCCTCCCCGACTCCAGAGGCTCAATCACGACCCTCATTCACAAGAAGTCAGACCGTGAGAACCTGGAGAACTGGCGCCCCATAGCGTTGATCAACACAGACCACAAGCTCTTCACGAAGCTTCTGGTTAACCGCATCACCATATGGGTGTCACCTCGCCTCTCCCCATCCCAGCACGGTTTTATTCCGGGGAGGTCGTTATGGGACAACTATAATGACCTTCACGTGACTTTGACTGCTAACTCTCGTAAGGCGAATGGCTTTGTGGCTCTCCTGGATATGGAGAAAGCATATGATCGGGTAGCCTGGAAGTATATTGATGCTTCCCTGGCCCGCTTCCATCTCCAACCCGCAGCTAGGCGCTGGATATCAGCGCTCTATGACCAGCTCCACACCAGAGTCCTGGCGCCAATGGGTTTTACAGTGGCAGTACCAGTTGGACAAGGTATCCGGCAAGGGGACCCCCTGAGCCCTATCCTTTTTAAAATCACCCTGACCCCCTCTTGGCCTCCTTACAGGACAAGCTAACAGGGATTCTGGTCCCAGGTAAAGCCCCCACACGCACCATGGCATTTGCAGATGACACTGCCATTGCATTTGGCTGCCCTGGGGATGTTGCCCTCGCTGCTGTGACCATTGAGAGGTACACCAAGGCGTCCAACGCCATGGTCAACACCTCCAAGACAACAGTTGTACAGGTCGACTCCCCCACCTTCCCCCACCATTTGGTATTGAACCTGTGCGCGGTACCTTCCGTCACCTGGGCTTT